>SJYC01062693.1:0-25007 GCA_006408675.1 Madoqua kirkii
GTCTTTTCCCTGTTTAGCAGGGTTTAATTTCTCCTGAGGTACCAGCCCTTTAGCCAGAGCTAAGAAAGAGGATGAAGACAGAAAACAAGCAAAAATACATTTACCCTCTACAGCTCAATGCCCCTCAGTACATTAATTGTAAAGGTTCTAGCACGTGCACGCTTGAGGCCCCAGGACTAGAGAAAAACGCCATGAAGGGTCTTACTCCTCCCAGGCAACCTAGGAAGGGGCAAAGCTCTTGCCTTCTTCCGTGTGAGACGTTGAAGTTCCCAGGGAGAAAAGCTGCTTTTCCAGAGGCAGTGCCCTAAAGAGTTGGACTCAGCGACTGAACAACAAAATTAGACAATGGGACTTGGGCCCGAGGCCAAAGTGCTCTTTGCCCCTGTCCGTTGGCAAGCAAAGCTTCCGAATATCTGAATCATATCCTCAGGCACCTCCCTGAATGTCCAGCTCCACAGCGCCCCGATGCGGGCAAAGCCTTCCCCTGGTTGCTTATCCTGTGTGGGAGGCAGAGCGGAAGACAGAAGGCAGGTGATAGATTCTAACACTGAGCCGTGGAGGACAAGCAAGGACACACCTGTGCGGTGGCATGTTCCCAAACCTGGCCAAGTAGGCAGGTCACCCCTGCTCCCTGGAGAGGAGCAAAGGACGAGTGGAGAGCTCTGCAGAGGCCATGGCCCAACACTTCCAGGTACAAGTTCCCCCTTGCTTTGGCTAGCAGCAAGCAGGGAGACGAAATGGGCAGTTCCACCGGCAAAGATAGATGAATAATTACCTCTGATACAAAAATTCAGTTAGAGTAGAAGCTGGCCCCAGAAGGGCTCCTAAGACCCAGAGAAACTAATTTCCTTTTTCAAGGTGATGTGTGCTCAGTGGCTCAGTCATATCTGACTCTCTGCAACCCCACGGATTGTAGCCCACCAGGCTCCCTGTTCAGGGGATTCCGCAAGGATTCTGCAGGGGATTCTGTTCAGGAGACTCTGGTAGATTGTGGCCTGGGTTCTTCAACGTTCCTGCTTTTTTTTTTTTTTTTTTTTTGCCCCAGCCTAGGACTTGTCTCTCACTGCTTCTTGGTTCAGCTTCCACTTCTTTCGTTAGCCCCAGGATCCACTCTCTGTGTTTCTCTGGCAGGCATTCCACAGACTGCAAGAATACTTTCAACCTGGTTCCAAACTACATTTTCAACAAGCTCTGTCTCCATCCTCTGCCTCCACCAGCCTTTCTACAGAATTCAGGATTCTCTGAATCTCAAGAAACACGTAACCCACATGAGAGCTGGAGCTCCAAGCAGCTCATGCTCAGTAGTTCCGTCATGTCCAACTCTTGTGACCCCATGGACTGGAGTGAGTTGCCATTTCCTTCTCCAGGTACTCAAGGTCATACAGCAAATCTAACCGCAGTGTCCATACCTCTAAGGGCCCCAGCTTGTGCCATATTCTGGGACTGTGTAGACTTGTTTATTTATTCCTTAAGCTAACAAGAATTTCCCAGGTGGCTCAGTGGTACAGATCCCTCTCGACAGTGCAGGAGACTGGGTTAGATGCCTGGGTAGGGAAGATATCCCCTGGAGAAGGAAATGGCAACCCACTCCAGTATTTTTGCATGGAGAATTCCATGGACAGAGGAGCCTGGCAGTCTGTAGTCCATGGGGTCTAAAGAGTCGGACATGACAGAAAGATTCAGCATGAGCTGCTTGGAGCTCCAGCTCTCATGTGGGTTACATGTTTCTTGAGATTCAGAGAATCCTGAATTCTGTAGAAAGGCTGGTGGAGGCAGAGGATGGAGACAGAGCTTGTTGAAAATGTAGTTTGGAACCAGGTTGAAAGTATTCTTGCAGTCTGTGGAATGCCTGCCAGGAAAACACAGAGAGGGGGTCCTGGGGCCAACGAAAGAAGTGGAAGGTGAACCAGGAGGTGAGAGAGACAAGTCCTAGCCTGGGGCAAAAAAAAAAAAAAGGCAGGAAGGTTGAAGGACCCAGGCAACAATCTACCAGAATCGAAAGGCTAGGACTTCCCTGGTGGTCCAGTGATTAAGAATCCATGTGCCAATGCAGGGGACATGCGTTTGATCCCTAGTCTGGGTAGATCTCGCATGCCACAGTGCCACCATGCCCTTGAACCACAGCTACCGAGCCTGTGCTCCACAAGAGAAGCCACTGCAACAAGAGGCCCTCATATCACAACCAGAGAGTAGCCTCTGCTCACCACCGTTAGAGAAAGCCCACGCAAAGCAACGAAGACCCACCACAGACAAAATAAACAAATTAATTAATTACTTTTATAAAAGCACTGAAGGGCTAGAAAGCTGGTGGCCAAGGTAAGGGCTGACTATAGAGGTTGCTGTGTTGACCTGAAGGAGTGTGCATTTGAAGTGCTTTCCTGATCTAGGATTGATTCTGAAAAAGGCAAAGCCTCTAATTGGCGTGAGACGCCTCCAGACTCTCTCATTATGGTTACCCTGCAGTCCTGGGCAGGCTGGAAGGTGAAGCCCAGTCACAAGATGTGCTTGCCAAAGTCAGGCCATCTGAGTTTGAGCTGGATGGCTGTGCTTAGGTTTAATTTATTTTTTTAAAATATTTATTTACTTATTTGTTTGTTTGGCTGCCCAGGTCTTGGCTACAGCATGCAAAGTCTTTAGTTGTGGCATGTGAGCTTTTAGTTGCAGCATGTGGGATCCAGTGCCCTGACCTGTGATCAAACCTGGGCCCCCACCATTGGAAGTGTGGAGCCACTAGACCACCAGGGAAGTCCCCTGGGCTTATGTTTAGAAGCCTGCTTCTCTGGATTTGAGGATTTCCATCATGAAGTGGAAGAGAATGAAATGATGAAGAAAGGCAGCAACAGTGGATAAACAGATTAATTATTATACATCAACAGCAGTGATACTGGACCTGTCTCTCTCTCTGCAGGCAAAGGAAACAGGATACAAAGTAGCCAACCACAGAGGGTCATCAAATTCCCAAGGAAAGCTGACAAGTGGGTAACCTCAGTGGGGTCTGATAGAAGACCCTGTTTTCCAACTCATACCCTCTGTTCTCACATCTTTAGATGTCCATGCAAAAGACGTAAGTGAATTTAGAGACCTGTTCCTTGCCTTGGTGGGCATTCAGGATCAAATGCTAGTACAATAATTATCCTTGCCACAGATGATTTCTAAATACAGGGTCCTGGCCAGACTTTTAAAGGGAAAATCAAATATGGATATCTGAGGTTGAATGAACATATTTTTAATTAAACCACATCCCCATATCAAGTGTTAGAAAGATAGTTCTGTTACACTGATGTTTCTGTTATTCACTGAGAATTTAATGAGCCTCTGTCTGAAATAACATCATGGAGAATGCCTGCAAATCATGTTTGCTGAGCATAAACAGCCGGATTTTCAATACACCTCGCTTAGAGATTAGCATAGTGCCTTGAGAGTAATTAAACATCATTACTTTAAAACCAAAAATGTCCTGCACAGTGGGAAAAAATAACTGCCTATGTAATTGTCTAGACATCCCTTTAAACAAAAGAATTTCTGGTTTCAGAGGCAGATGGGTGATGGAACAGACAGACCATTATATGGGTTTTGTTTTTCTGTACAATCCTGACGACCCACCGTGGTGGTTTTCATAGTTGGAGTGTTTTGTTTCCCACTAAGAATAGGACAATTTTTCATGTTGACTCAAGAGGCTCGTATTTCCTCTTTAATATGTTCATCTCTCTAACTGCAAAGCTAGTGTTCCTGGGACTGCCTGCTTATTCATGTCAAAACCCTAAAAACCCAACCTGCCAAGACGCTTGGCCCCAGTTGCTTGCACACACATGCACACACATACACAAACACACACCCACACCAAACTTTAGAGCACCATTATTGATATTTGGGGCTGGATAATTCTTTGTAGTGGGGACTGTTTCGTTAATTGTAAGTTGTTTAACAGCATCACTAACCCCTACCCACTAGCTGCCTGTGAAACCCTTCCTAAGTTGTGGCAACCAAAAATGTATGCAGACATTGTAAAATGTCCCTTAGCGACACACACACAAAACCAATTCAGAAAGGTTAAAGGGTTAAAAAAAAAAAAGAGTAAGATAAAAAGAAAAGGAAAGCAGGTATTATGATCTTGGTGTCAAATAATATATAATTCAAGATTAAAAGCATTTAAAAAGACAAAGAAGGATATTTTATAATGCTAAAAGCCATAATATATAATGAAATTGTGCATAAATTTCTATGTACAAAAGAAAATAGCAGAAATTTTAATAAAGCAGAAACTATAGAAGATAAAAGGAAAACTAGACAAATCCATATTAGTAATAAGAATTCAAAATACCTCCCTTTGACCTAGACAGATTAAGGAGAAAATACCTAGAAAGAATAAAGAAAATCTAAATGAATTGTCAATAAAGTGTATGTTATAGCTATATGTCCAACCCTGTACCGTTACAATACAAAATATTCTTTCTTTTCGATTACATTTAGATTATTTATGAAAACAGACCATATTTTAAGTCATAAGGAAAATCTAAGTTAATTCCAAAAATAGAATTCTGGTCAGCATTCTGACCAGAATACATAATGTTTATGACAAGGAATCTCATGGTGGTTTTGATTTGCATTTCCCTAATAATTAACGTGAGTTGAGCATCTTTTTATGTGCTTATTGGCAATTTGTATGTTATTTAGAGAAATGTTTATTCCAGATCCTTTGCCATTTTAACTTTTTTTTTTAATTTTGTTATTGAGTTGTAAGAGATCTGAATACCAGTCCCTTTTCAGATATTTAACTTGCAAATGTTTTCTTCCATCTCATGGGTTGTCTTTCAACTTTTTTTCTTTCTTTCTTTTAACTTTCTTCATAGTATCCTCTGAAATACAAAATTTTTTAATTTTGGTTAAGTCCAATGTATCTATTTTTCTTTTGTCACATTTGCTTTTGGTTTCATATCTAAGAAACCATTTCCTAATCCAAGAACTGAAGATTTACTCCTGTGTTTTTTCCTAAAAGTTTTATCATATTAGCTATTATATTTAGGTCTTTGATTCCTTTCAAGTTAATTTTTGTTCATGCTTTGAGGAAGCTGTCCAACTCTATTCTTTTGCATGTAGATATACAGTTTTTCCAGCATTGTTTGTTGAAAAGACTACATATTCTTTCTCTTATTTGTTTTAGCACCCTTGGCAAATGACAATTGACCATAAATGTGAGGGTTTTTTTCCCCTGGATCCTCGATTATATTCCATCAATTTGTATGTTTATCCCTATATTAATATCACACTGTTGATTACCGTAGCTTTGTAGTAAGTTTTAAAGTTGAAAAGTGTGAGCTCTCCAGTGATTTTCGGCAGGCGGGGGGCGAGGGGAGGGGGTGCTATTTTAGGTGTCTTGCATTTTTGTATTTCTATGTGAATTTTAACAAGAATTCTACATTTTATGTCTCATTTTGCTTCATTTAGTTTCAACAATGGGATTTTGATCTCTGGACACTTTGATCACAGTTCACTCCACTGAGCAGGAGACATTGCACTGTTTGCCCTTGAGATGCCAGCAGACATCTCAAAAACCTATAAACTGCACTAATACCTGTGTTGTTTAGTCATTAAGTCTTATCCGACTCTGCAACTCCATGGACTGTAGTCCACCAAGCTCCTTTGTCCATGGGATTCTCCAAAGAATGCTGTAACGGGTTGCCATTTCCTTCTCTGGGGGATCTTCCCAGACCAAAGAATTGAACCCATGTATCTTGCATTGGCATGTGGATTCTTTACCACATGCCACCCAGGAAGCCCACTCTAACAGGCAATGAGCCAAATCACAGTCTGTCTTTCCCTGTGTCACTCTGTGAACCCACAGGACACAGCCTCATAGGGGCAGGAGGCCTGAAAGTGGTGAAAAATGCTGTCCCTTGATTCCCATTTCAAATATTCTTATGAACTAGAAACTATCTGATTATTGCAATTAATGTTCTCAGGCCAGAAGTGGACATTAAGTCATCCCTTTCATTAAATTTATCAGTTTGAGTTTGCTACTCATCACACACATATGCGCACACACACTCATGCACACGCACACACATGCACACACAGACACACTCATGTGCAGACACACACTCACATGCACACGCGCACGTACACACACACACACACACACACACATACACACACACACACACACAACTTTCCAATTTACCCTGCAGAGACTTTTCACTCCTACGTAAGCTGAATTATGCATGGAAAAGTGATTTTTCCTTCATCTGACAATAGTTTTCAAGAGAGGCCTGGCAAAAGCTGAAAGCTCAGCTGTGGGGCTTCTTTGGAAAGAAAAATTGGCTTCTGATTGTACAGAAGTGATAATGAACAAGGAATACATATTATATTGGCCAGATTTGCATATACAAATTAGACAGGCTTCTCTTAACTTCTCTTTCTCCAGCAAAAATATGGTGGGGGACGCCTTAGTCTGATTAAATGTAAATATTCACGTAGGCCTCAGCCACTTTTTGATGAGTCAGGAGCCAGCATACTGAACTGTATCAGGCAGAAAATTATTCTCATACTTATGTCCTAAATGTGGGTGAACTTTGCATTTAAATAAATTTATTTTTCTTCTTAATGACCTTAAAATGGAGACTGAGGCTATAACAGGTCGCATAGTTGAAATCCAGGTTTGATATATACTAAATTCATTTTCTGTAAATTCATCCTTCAGAGAACTGACCTATACTTTGAATATTCTGTACATAGTAATCAGATAAACTTAGTAACACACTGCTAATCTTGCAGCCTCTCTTCTCTACAGGTTCACTTGCAGTGCTGGAGAGCAGAGACCAACAGGGGAAAGTAAGTGAAATAAGGTGATTTACACAGATGGTGCTTAAATGTTATTTATATCTATAATAGTGATTATTATTATCATCAGAGTAGAAATCAAGAGGCCTTTATTGTACTCTCGGGCGACATTTTATCTGTTTTAGTCCTCTGATACCTTGAGGATCTTTTGCCAGGAGCAGTAGAAATTAACCCTTTCTTGGGTTTACCTGGTGGTCCAGAGGTTAAGACTCTGAGCTCCCAGTGCAGAGGGCCTGGATTCCATCCCTGGTCAGGAAACTAGATCCCATATGCTGCAACTAAGAGCCTGCATGCTGCAACTAAGGAGCCTACATGCCACAACTAAGAGCCAGCAAAGCCACTTGAAAAGAAACTAACCCTTCCTTTCATGGTGCTCAACAGGCAGAATAGGATTTCTATCCCATGAGAAAGGAATGAATGCAGCTCTTTTCATTTCTGAGTTGAAGACAACAGGCCTCTAATTTGGAATTAGCCTTCAGAGCCTGACTCCAAGCTCTTAGATTCTCCATCTCTTCAACCCCTGCCCCTTCCTACCCCCACTGCGTACCATCAACCACCACCATCACCAATAGAAAAACTGAACCTAGACATGAAGAACCCGAGCCTTGGAAATCAACCCATCAATGACAGATGTACCGAATCTCACAAGGAGAAAGCTGAGGAGGCACCGTCTTCATGTAGCAAGATAGAAATTCTGGCTTAAGATATGAGGTAGTCCATCAACACATGAATGGATAAAGAAGATGTGGTACATATATACAGTGGAATATTACTCAGTCGTTAAAAGAAATGAAATAATGCCATTTGTGACAACATGGATGGACCCAGAGATGGTCATACTAAGTGAGGGAAGCCAAACAGGGAAAGACAAATATCATATGATATTGTTTATATGAATAACTTAAAAAACTAATACAAATGAACATATGTACAAAGCAGAAACAGACTCACAGACTTAGAAAACAAACTTACAGTTACTGAATGGGAAAGGTAAGGGAGAGGGATAAGTTATGAGTTTGAGATGAACATGTACACACTGCTATATATAAAACAGGTAATCCACAATGACCTTATTATTATAGTCTGTAATAACCTAAATGGGAAAAGAATCTGAAAAGGAATAGATATATGTATATATACCTATTACATATATATATATATACATATATTATCTATATATGTATATATATAACTGGATCACTTTGCTGTACACCTCAAACTAACACAACATAATAAATCAACTATACTCCAATATAAAATTAAAAAGTTTTTTCATTAAAAAGTAAAAAATATGTGCTAAATTTGAAAAAAATATGGTAAGATGATGACTGAAAGTGAAAGTCACTCAGTTGTGTCTGACTCTTTGCAACCCCATGGACCATAGCCTGCCAGGCTCCACTGTCCCTGGAATTCTCCAGGCAAAAATCGCAGAGTGGATTGCCATTCTCTTCTTCACGGGATCTTCCTGACCCGGGAATCGAACATGGGTCTCCAGCACTGCGGACACTGTCTTTACCATCTGAGCCATCAGAGAAGCTGAGATGATGAGTGAATGGTGCTAAATGGCCTTGGTTTGGAATCAGAGAAAAATGTGCCAGTGGACTACCATGTCAAGTTTCCCAGGCCACTTTAGACATGGCCTGACTCTGTGTGGTTGCTGAGCAATGGAGGAAAAACTAAGCTCTTGCTTTGGCCAACTGAGGCTGCCATGAGTGTAATCCACTAGACTCAGCAAGGCCACATGAAACCAGTGCAGGTGAAAGTGTCTTGCACAGATGTCACCTATGCAGAAAAACAGGAGCCTAGTCCTGTCTCCTTGGTCCCTAGGACTCTACCACCATGACATCATCTTCTATAAAAAAGACCAGTGCACATCAGCTCATACTTAGTTTCCTCCTATTCTAGACCTTGAAATGAGCCCGATGACCAGCTAGACACTGGTCCCACCCTCCCAGGGGTACCAGCACTCTTGCTGGGTGTGGGACTGGACATCAGCCTCCAGGATGAGAAGCACTGACTGGCCTCGGGACCCCTGCCTGCCCACACTCCACCAGAGCCACTCAGGCATGAAGGTGAGGCTGCTGCTCCAAGAGTCAGCAGTGGGGGGCATAGTCACATAGTGGCGACAGGGACCCACCAGGCACACACAATGCTGGCATGTTGTAGAGTGTGGCCCAGTCAGGGGCCGCCCCATGGGGCAGATTCCCCCCAGGAGCTGTGTGCTGTTGGCTCTGGCTCCCTCCCCAGGCCAGGCCCTGTGGGCTGTCCTGGGTAAGTGGGAGCTTCTCTTCTCCACTTCTGGCTTTTCACAGTGATTTCCATTGAACTAACATATTCTGTGTAATCAGCTAAATACTAAATATTCAAATTCAGCAGAGAATGGAGCAGGCACCAGAAAAGACGTTTTTAATGTGAAAATGTTTAGCTTTTTTAAAAAGTCATTCCATATATACATATGCAGTATGAATAAATGTTAACAGTCTGCTTATTTTGGTAATCCATGCACCAAAATATATATGTTTAACATCTCAAGCCCGCTCATGATTTTGACTGACTTTCATAAGCCAATTGCCTATTACTGTATATAGAGAAAAGACAAATATACCAATCCTTTATTGAACAACTGTGCTAAGCTTTGCATACTTCATTTAAACAGTGCTAGGTTTTACATAAATTATCTTTTTTAATCCTTTCAACAGTCCTTGGAAAGGCATTATTATCTCCATTTTACAGATGAGAAAACTGAAAATCAGAGAGCACAGTAAGATAAACTCAGATCTTTCTTTTGACTGAAAAAAGACACAATTTACAACAAAAACACCAGATCTTATGCATCCAATTAAAGTTTTCTTCTTTCAAATAGGTTGTCAAGAGACTGCAAAATAGTCTTCCTTAGAAATAGCTTTGTGAACCTCAAGCATGATCTTCGGAATATTCTCATCTCAGTCAAGGCTTTGTCCTGGAAGGATGAAGGTAATTTTCAATGGTCTCTTAAAGCAAAGGCTGGTTGGGCACGCTGGGGGAGGGTACAGGTGGGCTTCATCCCTCCATATGGGTCTTTTCTGCTTCCTGACTTCAAACTGAGCGTGTGATCCAAACCTGGCCACTCTGGCCTGGCTAGCTCATCCTCCTGTTCATCATGGTTGGTCCAGAAGTGGGCACATGGACAAAGCAAATCAGACACCTTCTTTAAGATTTAGTGAATCAAATTCTAAAAGACACATGTACCCCAGTGTTCACTGCAGCACTACTTACAACAGCCAGGACAAGGAAGCAACTTAGATGTCAACGACAAATGAATGGATAAAGAAAATGTGGTATATATATACAATGGAATATTACTCAGCTGTAGGAAAGAACACATTTGAGTCTGTTCTGATGAGGCGGATTAACTTAGAGCCTGTTATACAGAGTGAAGTGAGTCTGAAAGATGAAAACAAGCATCATATATTAATATATTATATATGGAATCTGGAAAAATGGTGCTGATGAACCTATTTGCAGGGAGAGAACAGAGGGACTCAGACAAAGGACATGGACTTGTGGACACAGTAGGGGAGGGAGAGAGGAGATGAATGGAGAAAGTGGCGTCAGCATGTGTACACTATCAGGTGTAAGACGGATGGCTGCTTGAAGCTGTAGTGCAGCGCGGGGAGCACAGTCTGGCACTCTGTGATAACCTGGAGGGATGGGATGGGGGGAGAGGAGGCATAGGAGGGAGGGGATATGTGTGTAGTTGTGCAGTGAAAGCCAATACAACATTGCCAAAAAAAATTTTTTAAGTTTTCATGGATCAATATTGAATAAAAAGTCCTCTTTTTCTGGCTGCTGTGACAAATTCCAAAAAATTGATGGTTTTCAACAATGTGAATTTAGAGGTAGTCCTTAGATGGCTGAGGAATAGGACAGGGAGACCACTTTCTCCCCCACAAATTCATCAAAAGAACATATGAACATTGAGTAAATTCCACAAAACAACTTCTGAATGCTGGCAGAGGACATCAGGCACCCAGAAAAGCAGCCCATTTTCTTCGAAAGGAGGTAGGAAAAAATATAAAAGATTAAAAGTGAGGCAAAAGAGGTAGGGATGGAGATCCATCCTGGGAAGGGAATCTTAAAAAAAGAGAGACAAAGAAGAACACTACATAATGATCAAAGGGTCAATCCAAGAAGAAGATATAACAATTATAAATATATATGTACCCAACATAGGAGCACCACAATATGTAAGACAAATGCTAACAAGTATGAAAGGAAATTAACAATAACACAATAATAGTGAGAGACTTTAATACCCCACTCACACCTATGGATAGATCAAATAAACAGAAAATTAACAAGGAAACACAAACTTTAAATGATACAATAGATCAGTTAAACCTAATTGATATCTATAGAATATTTCACCCCAAAACATGAATCTCACCTTTTTCTCAACCGCACATGGAACCCTCTCCAGGATAAATCGCATCCTGGGCCAAAAATCTAGCCTTGGTAAATTCAAAAACATTTAAATCATTCCAAACATCTTTTCTGACCACAGTACAGCAAGATTAGATCTCAATTACGGAGGAAAACTATTAAAAATTCCAACATATGGAGGCAGAAAACACGCTGCTGAATAACCAACAAATCACAGAAGAAATCAAAACAGAAATAAAAATATGCATAGAAACGAATGAAAATGAAAACACAACAACCCAAAACCTCTCGGACACTGTAAAAGCAGTGCTAAGGGATATTATTTTTAACTACAACCCCAGTAGTCACACTGAATTGGATTATAAATTATGAAATTGAACTATTTCATTGGCTTGAAAAATAACAATTAATGTAGCATTGAAGAATGAAAAATGGTAAAAATTGAGAAGTATACATAATGCAACTACATAAATTATATGTAGAAAACATAAAAAATTATGTATGAGTACAAGTAGGAGATTAGAAAAAGGAAGAGTTGTATAGAACTATTTCATGGAATAAGTGATCTTTGTTTTGATCGTTTGTACAGTGGGGCTTCAGTCAAGGCCATTTAGAATGAATTGATGAATGAAAGAAAACCCAGAAATAATGACTTTAAGAAAAGAAACATCAACCAAGTAGTTATAGGATGACAATCAGTTTTGGATTTAATGAAGCTACTCCAGAGGATGGAGATTATCTGTGTAAACCCATGTAATTTCCCCAAAAGCTAAAGACAAGTAACACACTGTTTGTACTCAACTAGAGAACTTAGTTCATCACTATAGAACTAAGAACAGCTCCATCTCAATAGACACATGTCAATATATATGCATCTTAATATCATCTTGCTCCTTTATGCTATTATATTTCCCATATGACAGTCCAGTGACCATGATTATTTTTAATATTGTCAGTAGAGCATTTCTGACAGTGACATTGTAGAATATGATATTTCCTCAGTTGTGACACTTTCTCATGCACTTCCTCAGAGCCCCCGCCACTTCTTTATTCCTCAGGCTGTAGATGAGTGGGTTGAGCATGGGGGTCACTATGGTGCCAAGAACAGCTCCAATCTGGTCCTGTTCAGGTGTATGGGCTAAGGTGGGTGTCATGTAGATGAAGATAGCTTGACCAAAGTAGAGACTCACCACTGTCATGTGGGAAGAGCAGGTAGCTAGGGCTTTGTTCTTGCCCTTGTGAGAGTTCATCCTGAGAACAGTGAGGAAGATGAGAGCGTAGGAAGTTAGGATGAGAATAAATGGGATCAGGAGAAAAACAATGGTTGACACAAATTTCACCATCTCATAGGCTATATGTCCATACAAGACAATCTCAGGATGGCAGGCATCTCACAAAAGTAATGATTAATCTCTCTGGAACCACAGATGGGGAAGTTCATTGGATAGATGGTGTGTACAAGGGCTGCAAGGGCTCCACCAATCCAGGCTGCAGCAGCCATCTGTAGACAGACGTTGGGGTTCATGAGGACTGTGTATCGTAGGGGGTTACAGACAGCCACATAGCGGTCATAAGCCATGAGAGTCAGCAAGATGCACTCAGCAAGGCCAAGGGTGAGGAAAAAGAAGAGCTGAGTAGCACAGGAAAAATAGGAGATGTTCTTCTTTCCTGTGAAATAGTTGGTGACCATTTTGGGGACTGTGCAGGAGATGTAAGCCAGGTCAATGAGGGAGAGCTGACTGAGCAGGAAGTACATGGGAGTATGAAGATGGGAGTCCAGCCAGATAAGGAGGATTAGTGTGGAGTTTCCAGTAAAGGCAGCGGTGTAGATAAGGATGATGATGAGGATGAGGAGGTTGGGATGTCTGAACCAGGGAAAGAGCCCCAGGAGGATGAAGTCAGTTGAGGTATCATTCTTCTGATTCATATTTTCATTCAAATGCCTTATTCAAACTGAAAACTTGCAGAAGCAAAATAATGTAGCAGAGGATGTGGTGTTTGGCTAAAATAATTTAATCTGTTAGTCAGGACTTTGTACACTTATGGATCAGACTCCAAAGCAGCACATTTTCATAAAAGAGAAAATGGGAAAGAAAAAAAAAAACCCATAAAACTTAATTAAAACACCTGTACTTAGAAATTAGAAAGATCATACCTGAAAGTTGGTAAATGAATATTCCATTTGATTTATAATAATCACTTAATCTTTATTTCTCCCATGTTTGAATTTCTTAATGTACTGACATTCTTATTTCTTGCATATTGCTTTTCTAAGTATTCTATTCTATCTACCTTCACCCTAGAAGAAAGATTTCTTACTTCCTTTGGAGTTCTCTCTCAGCTTTTATCAAGAAATTTTAATTGTCCGCTAATAAGAAAAGCTAGTCACTTCATTTTATAAGCTAATCTCTGTAATTATTATTTTATTCCATTTTCTCTTTTGATTCATACTTCTCATCGTAGTTTTCAACTGCATATTTATAGTTATATACACACCGAGGAAACCCGAGTTGAAAGAGACACATGTACCCCAATGTTCATTGCAGCATTGTTTATAATCGCCAGGACATGGAAACAACCCAGATGTCCATCAGCAGATGAATGGATAAGAAAGCTGTGGTACATATACACAATGGAGTATTACTCAGCCCTTAAAAAGAATGTTTAACGCAGTTCTAATGAAATGGATGAAACTGGAGCCGATTATACAGAGTGAAGTAAGCCAGAAAGAAAAACACCAATACAGTATACTGACACATATATATGGAATTTAGAAAGATAGCAATGAGGACCCTGTAAATGAGACAATATAAGAGACACAGAGGTATAGAACGGACTTTTGGCTTCTGAGGGAGAGTGAGAGGGTGGGATGATCTGGGAGAATGCCACTGAAAGATGTATACTATCATATAAGAAATGAAGCGCCAGTCTATGTTCAATACAGGATACAGGATGCTTGGGGCTGGTGTATGGGATGATCTGGGGAGATGGGGCGGGAAGGGAGGTGGGAGGGGGCATTAGCATTGGGAGATCGTGTACACCTGTGGCTGATTCATGTCAATGTATGGCAAAACCAATACAGTACTGTAAAATAGAATAAAGTATTAAAAAAAATAATTTCCTTATTCAGTGAACAACTTAAAGACAGCTACCATATCCTTTTGTTTGTTAAAAGTGAAGTTGCTCAGTCGTCTCCGACTCTGTGACCCTGTCAACTGTAGCCTGATAGGCTCCTCCATCCATGGGATTCTTCAGGCAGAAATAGTGGAGTGGGTTGTCATTTTCTTCTCCAGAGGATTTTCCTGACCCAGAGATTGTACCTGGGTCTCCTGCACTGCAGGCAGACTCTACCATCTGAGCCACCAGGGGCTCCAGTTAATCTTACAGTTATTGTTCATTGATCATAGAATAAAAATCTCCTTCAGAATGCTCTTAACAAGTTGACTAAAATCATACAAATGAATTTTAAGATCCTGTGTTTGTAGGAGTCGTATTTTTCAGCTGATGACAGATGAATTCATGTATCTTCATAAATATTCCCTATGCCTTCTTTTATTTGAAATACTGAAAGAGAAACATTGTATACTGTCTGACTGTCAACAGAAAGAGAGTAGAGTTCTCAGTGTCACATTTCCAAGAAAAGTCACTATAAGCTGTGGCAGCACTTTAGCTCTGGGAAATTTTGTTTCCTTACATTACCAGAGACCCTGGGCACCTCTGGGTCCTTGGATTGCTTTGCTTCAAGATGTTCCTCTGTCATCCTACATTTTTTGACATAAATACTTTCCCTAACACATTCATTCTCTGTGGTGTGAAATGATGGGAGAATATCTTTGAAAATTATATTCTATGATCAAGTATCACATGTAAAATATGACATTTTGCCTACATATTTAAAACAGGGATTATTATTACTATGAATTCTAGGCTAAGAATGAGAAATAGTCAAACACTGCCAAATCAATTTTTTCTATGCTTGCCTAGAGAATTCAGTAGATGAAGGAGCCTGGTGGGCTGCTGTCCGTAGGGTCGCACAGAGTCGGACATGACTGAAGCAACTTCTCACGCATGCATTCATTGGAGAAGAAATGGAGATCCACTCCAGTATTCTTGCCCGCAGAGTCGGACATGACTGAAGCAACTTAGCAGCAGCAGCATGAGTGATAAAGGATTGAACACTGTACCTAGCATCTCACTGATGATCAGTTTTTGAAATCTCTGTGCTTATATACAAGTCCTTTTCAAGTATGAATTAATCATTTCACAGATTAGCAAATTAGACTTTTAAGTGTGATATATTGTGGTTTGAAAATATTACATTTTATATCTATCATGCAATATTGCATTTTCTTGAATTTAGGAATATAAAGTAAAAGTAATTCTTGAGATTTATCTAATAAGATCTTGGTTCTATCAGTATCTTTGTAAGCCTGGAAGTCAATGAATAGCTCTAGGATTCAGTTGGTTCATATGTAAGTGAGACTTTGATCTACTTGATTTATAAGGGCTGTTCTTGCCTTCTTAAAAATTACATTAATCAGTAGGTATTGATAAAACCATTGGACACATACTTTATTACACTGAAATAATTAATAACAAACTATGCATTAGCCAACTCTTTGTGACCTTATGGACTGTAGCTTGCCAGACTCCTCTGTCCTGGGATTCTCCAGGCAGGAATACTGCAGTGGGTTGCCATGCAGTCCTTCAGGAGATCTTCCCAACCTGGGTTGAGAAGACCTTCCATCTGGTCAAACAGAGTTGGATATGACTGAAGCTGCTTAGCACACACGCATAAGTCTGTATTTAGCTAATGCATAATTTGTTGTTGAATCATTATTTCAATATAATAAAGTATCTGTCCATACAAACTTTACTTTCAGTCTTTACTAAATAATGCACGTTTTGTTATAAAATTATTGCAAAATATTTTTCTGCCAAAATATGTATATTTTTGCCTTCAAATGTTCAAATATGGATGAGCACAATTTACTCAAGAAATACAAAAAAAGTAAGTTTAATATGTGGGATATTTTAGCTAAAAATAGTGCCAATTCTTTTAGTTTCTTCTTAGAAAATTCAAATTTCCTGGTAAATGCTCAAGGATCCTAATGTCTTCATTGCATAAAGTCTGAAATTGAGTGATTAACAATCAAAGAAATACTCACTCTTAAAGCATTTTTGTGTAAATGGTGAAAGATAGAACCTATCAGGAATGTTTGTACAGATTATTCCCATCCATGATTTACCCTATTCTTTTGAATGCTCTTAAACTCTTCTGGAAAACAATGTCCAAAAAATGTCTTTGTCATTCAAGATCCAAGTTGTGTTCCTCCTAGGCTCCGGGGCAGTAATTCCTAAAGAAATACTGTGAGAGGACATGACTGTCTCCGCCAATGACAGTATAGTGGAGGAACTGCTAGTAATAGTGATTATAACAACAGTGAGGTGAAAGTGAAGTTGCTCAGTCATGCCTGACTCTTTGCGACCCGTGGACTATAGCCCACCAAGCTCCTCCATCTATGGGATTCTCCAGGCAAGAACACTGGAGTGGATTGCCGTTTCCTTCTCCAATAACAACAGTAGTTAATGCTTATAGTAAAAGTAAAGTAAAGTGAAAGTAGCTCAGTTGTATCTGACTCTTTGCAACCCCATGGACTATATAGTCCATGGAATTCTCCAGGCCAAGAGGACTTACTAAATGTCAGAACCCTTTACATGCATTAACCTACTGACTGTTCATATGGAATGTAATCGAGGAACTGATGCAGAGAAGACATGTAGCAATTTGCTCTCAGTACCCTGTCAGACAATGGCTGAAGAGCATGGGGACACAGGCAGTTTCCTACAGAAACTCCCTCCATCAAGATATTATTCAACTTGTCTAGTCATTTATATATTTATGTAATTGTAAAAGAAATGTAAATTGTAAAAGAAATGCATTTCACATATCATGACTCACTGTGAGAGGCTTCCTTTCTATGTGGTCCAGACATATGTGCTCTTGTTTTTCAAAGCTTTCTGTCCTGCACCTTTGGTGTGGAGACTGAATGAACAAACAGAGTTAGCTTCTTTCATGGAAGAATATAAATTATTATAAATTATTTATCCACTATTAATAGGTAAAAAACTTTTCTCTTCCACGGCTGCTGCTGCTTGGTGAACTTCCAGTAGCTACTGCCATCCCCTTGTGCACTATGACTCGTGTGCAGTAAATTCTTGTCTTGAGAAACATGATTTCTGACATTTCAGGGTACTTGAAAATGAATTAATTACATTTCTATTCTACACCTGGCTTAGATCTGAGAACAGAATTGAGGATTCAGTATTGTAATATGAAGTCCTTCCATAGCTTCTGTGTACTGCAGAGTTGGAGAAACCTTAAAGGATTTCTCATGGGAGTCTGTCCCCAAACTTCAATTAATTACAGATCTAGAGTAAACGTGGCTTCCCTGGTGGCTCATTGGTAAAGAATCCGCCTTCAGTGCAGGAGATGCAGGTTCAGTCCCTGCACTGAATCAGGCCAGGAAGATCTCCTGGAAAAGGAAATGGCAACCCACCTCATTATTTTTGCCTGGGAAATCCCATGGACAGAGGAGCCTGGTGAGCTACAGTCTGTGGGTTTGCAAGAGTTGGACATGACTTAGCGACTACACCACCACCACCACCAAATAAGTATAGGGCTCTTAGAAACCTCCTATAAAGTATACACACTGTCCAGTATTATGTACTTTTTGTTTGCAAAATAGCATGGTTGAACTTTGATTGTATCTATGAAAATGGAGACATGAAACAAATTGCATGCTGAAAATGTGATAGCAAAGTATTTGGATGACTTTGAAAGAGTGAATAGCAAAAAACAAACAAACTTTTTTGAAAATTATACTTAAACATGAACTATGAAGAAAAATTCTAGGTGAGAATGCCAGTGTCAAACACCTTATGTTTTTACTGATTACAATTTTTTTCCAAATTATGATGGGTTTGAGTATTAGTTTATCTTATTACAATCTATTTTTGCATGGGAAAATGGAGGAAAGGAAACTAATTGAGTAATATAAACTCTGACTGTGATTTCAGCAAGAGAATAATAAGCAAACTCATTTAAAGGAAGAAAATTCAATGAGTCAAGTAATTTGTGAGTTCTAGAAACAATAGTTTATTATTTTAATTGTGACTATTGGAGTTTCTGGATGGACAAAGTTCCTTCCAAGAATCATTTTACTTGAAACTAGTTGCTCACCATCTAGGAATACGTATGAAAGGCCTGAGGTAGCCCTGGGAGACCACATGACTTGGTTTCATAGCACACATTTTTATGATTATCCTGACTCTATAGTCACACTTGGTCAGGTGTGTAAGAATATCTACTTCAGTTGCTTTATGGGAGGTGACAACCCATACCTAAACATCAATGGCTTTTGTGGAAGTCACCATATTTCTTTCATGAATGTCATAGATTTTTGCTTTATTCCCAGGTTAAACAGTAGGAATAAAAGGTGTCTCAGAATTACTAATTAGGGCATCAGTGGCTCCAAGTACAAGTAGCTTGTTTTCCATAACAAGATACAAAATTCTCTAGTAACTTTCATATATTTGTTAAACTACTCAGAAAGGAAAACACATAGCTTGTGGCAAAAGGTTTTTGCACACGTCATATATCTGAGACAGAGTTACCTCTTTTCTATGTGCAGATGATGGTTCTCATTATTTGTGACTGCTTTGCCCTTTTACTCTTTCCCCAAGGTTTATTGAGTAAAAGTAAAATTTGAAAAGTAAAATTTGTTTATCTTTAAAGTGTACAACATGATGATAATTTGATACGTTGCATACTTTGAGAAATGACTACCACAATTAACACATTCATTACCTCTCATAGAAACTATAGGAACTTTTTGAGGGGAGGTGGTTGTAAAAGCTTGGGCTTCCCAGGTGGCTCAGTGGTAAAGAATCTGCCTGCCAGTTCAGGAGATACAAGAGACATGGGTTCAATCCCTGGATCGTGAAGATCCTCTGGAGGATAAAATGGCAACTCACTCCAGTATTCTTGCTTGTAAAATCCCATGGACAGAGGAGCCTGGTGGACTACAGTCCATGGGGTGGCAAAGAGTTGAACATGACTGAGTGACTTAACACAATGTAAAAGCCCAAGATCTACCCTCTCAGCAAATTTTAACTATATAAATGATTATCTATAATATTCCAATGACATATAACACCATGCTGTATGTTACATCCTCAGGACTTAACTCATCCTATAACTGACAATTTGTATTCTTGACTAAAATATTTCCATTATTCCTACCATCTAGCTCTTGATATATACTGCTTTACTGTGGTTCTAGGAATTAAGAAATTTTTAAATAAATTCCATATGATTGTACAGTACCTATCTTTCCAGTTTAGCTTATTTTATTTAGCATAATTTCTTCTAGATTCATTCATGTTGCTGCAAATGGCAGTTTTTTTATGAATGAATAATATTCTATAATAAAGGGAATATAAGTATATGCTATATATTTATATAACAATATTACATATATATGTATAATTTTATTTATCAGTTTCTCAATTGTCTGACACTGGAGTTATTTTAATTTCTTCTCTATTGTGATGATGTTGTAATAAACATGAGAGAACAGATATTTCTTTGAGGTAATTTCATTGCTTCAGATTTATTACCCAGATTGGCTGTACCAAAATACATCCTCACCAGCAGTGTACAAGGGATCCTTTTCTCCACATCCTTGCTAACATTTACCTATTATCTTTTTAAAAATAGGAATCCTAACAAGTTTGTGGTAATATCTCACTGTGAATTTGATTTACATGTGCTGATAATTAGTGCTGCTGACTGAACATGTTTCCATGTATGTGTTGGCCATTTGTATGTGTTTGAAAAAATGTCTATTCAGGTCGTTTGCCCAATTTTACATTAGAGCACTTGTTTGTTTGCTGCTGAGTTATATGACTTTCTTTTATATTTTGGATATTAAATCCTTGTCAGATAAATGATTTATAAATATTTTCACCCATTTTATTGATTGTTTTTTCATTTTTGATGGTTTCCCTTGATGTGCTGGAGTTTTTTAGTTTGATGTAGTCTACTTTATACTTGCTTTTGTTGCCCTTTTTTTTGATGTCATATCCAAAAAATAATACTCAAGACCAATGTCAGGAGCTTTTGAGTATGTATTTTTTTAAGGCATTTTACAGTTTCATGACTTATATTTAAGTCTTTTATCTTTTATTATTGGATAAAAGACAAATTTTTGTGAGTGGAATAAAACAGGGATCCAATTCATTCTTTTACATGTGGATATCCACTTGGGCATAGTGGCAAAGAATCCACCTGCAATGTAGGAGACGTAAGAAACTCAGGTTTGATCGCTGGCTTGAGAAGATCCCCTGGGGGAGGAAATGGCAACTCACTCCAATATTCTTGCCTGGAAAATTTCATGGACAGAAGATCTTGATAGGCTGTAGTCCATGGGGTCTCAAAGAATTGGACACAACTGAGCACACATACATGTATCCAGTTTGCTGAACACCATTTATGAAGATATAATCTTTCCATAGTGTGTGTTCTTGTTACTTTTGTTGAATATTAGGTGAGATATGAGTGGGTTTATCACTATGCTGTCTGTTCTATTTATTGGATGATACCAGTAATATACAGGTTTGATCTAGTATATTATTTTAGTATATCTTTGTAATATAGTTAGATATTAGAAAGTGTAATGCCCCTGGTTTCATAATTCTTTTTCAAATTGTTAAGACTCAGGGGCAGTGCCAAGATGATGGAGGAATAGGATGGGGAGGCCATTTTTTCCCCAACAAATTCATCAAAAGATCATTTGAATGCTGAGCAACTTTTACAAAACAACTTCTGAATGCTGGCAGGGCAAACCAGGCACCCAGAAAGGCAGCCCATTCTCTCTGAAAGGAGGTAGGACAAAATATACAAAAGAAAAAGAGAGACAAAAGAGTTTGAGACCTGTCCTGGGGAGGGAATCGTGAAGGAGAAGTTTCCACACAGTAGGAAACCCTGTCATAGGTGGATCTGTGGGGAGTTTTGGAATTTCAGAGGGCAACATAACCAGGAGAAAAAAAAAAATCAAAACCCCATAGAATAGGTGCCTAACCACAACTGTGAGTGGAGAAGTAGCCCAGACGCTTGTGTCCACCACCAGTGAGCAGGGGCTGAAGATACCACCAGGAAATTACTAGAGCAAATCAATGAATAGAGTAAAGTTGCAGGATATAAAATCAATACACAGATATCCCTTGCATTCCTATACACTAACAATGAGAAAACAGAAAGAGAAATTAAGTAAACAATCCCATTCACCATGGTGATGAAAAGAATAAGACATTAGAAATAAATTCACCTAAAGAAACAAAAAGTCTAAATATAGAAAACTATGAAACACTGATGAAAGAAATCAGAGATGACACAAATAGATGGAGGGATAGACCATATTCATGGATCAGAAGAATCAACAAGTGAAAATTAGTATACTACCCAAAGCAATCTACAGATTCAGTGCAATCCCTCTCAAACTACCAACAGTAATTTTCACAGAACTAGAACAAATAATTTCATAATTTGTATGGAAACACAGAAAACCTTGAATAGCCGAAGCAATCTTGAAAAGGAAGAATGGAACTGGAGGAATCAACCTGCCTGACTTCAGACTATACTACAAAGCTACAGTCATCAAGACTGTATGGTATTGGCACAAAAAATGGATATATAGATCAATGGAACAAAATAGAAAGCCCAGAAATAAATCCATGCACCTGTGGACATCCTTCTTTGACCAAGGAGGCAAATTATACAATGGAGAAAAGACAATCTTTTCAAAAAGTGGTGCTGGGAAAACTGATCAACCACCTGTAAAAGAATAAAACTGAAACACTTTCTAACACCATACACAAAAATAAACTCAAAATGGATTAAAAATCTAAACATAATACCAGAAACTATAAAACTCCTAGAGGAAAACATAGGCAGGACACTTAACATAAATCACAGCAAGATCCTTTATGACCCAACTCTGAGAGTAATGGAAATATAAGCAAAATGAGGGATGGTATGGGGAGGGAGTTGGGAGTGGGGTTCAGGAACACATGTTTACCTGTGGTGGATTCATGTTGATGTATGGCAAAAACCAATACAATATTGTAAAGTAATTATTACTACAAAGCCACAGTCATCAAGACAGTATGGTACTGGCACAAAGACAGAAATATAATGGAACAAAATAGAAAGCCCAGAGATAATCCACTCACCTATGGACACCTTATCTTTGACAAAGGAGGCAAGAATATACAGTGGAGAAAACAATCTCTTTAACAAGTGGTGCTGGAAAAACTGGTCAACCACTTGTAAAAGAGTGAAACAAGAACACTTCCTAACTCCAAACACAAAAATAAACTCAAAATGGATAAAGATCTAAATCAACCCCATGGATTGCAGCCTTCCAGGCTCCTATGTCCATGGGATTTTCCAGGCAAGAGTGCTGGAGTGGATTGCCATTTCCTTCTCCAGGGTATCTTCCCGACCCAGGAATCGAACCCGGGTCTCCTGCACTGCGGGCAGATGCTTTACCGTCAGAGCCACCAGGGAAGCCCAAAATGTAGGGCCAGAAAGTATAAAACTCCTAGAGGAGAACATAGGCAAAACACTCTCCGACATAAATCACAGCAGGATCCTCTATGACCCACCTCCCAGAATATTGGAAATAAAAGCAAAAATAAACAAATGGAAAGTAATTAAAATTAAAAGCCTTTGCACAACAAAGGAAACTATAAGCAAGGTGAAAAGACAGCCTTCAGAATGGGAGCAAATAATAGCAAATGAAGCAACTGACAAACAACTAATCTCAAAAATATACAAGCAACTCCTGCAGCTCAATTCCAGAAAAATAGACGACCCAATCAAAAAAAGGGGGCCAAAGAACTAAACAGACATTTCTCCAAGGAAGACATACAGATGGCTAACAAACACATGAAAAGATGCTCAACATCACTCATTATCAGAGAAATGCAAATCAAAACCACAATGAGGTACCATTTCATGCCAGTCAGAATGGCTGCGATCCAAAAGTCTACAAGCAATAAATGCTGAAGAGGGTGTGGAGAAAAGGGAACCCTCTTACACTGTTGGTGGGAAAGCAAACTAGTACAGCCACTGTGGAGAACAGTGTGAAGATTCCTTTAAAAACTGGAAATAGAACTGCCCTATAACTCAGCAATCCCACTGCTGGGCATACACACCAAGGAAACCAGAAGTGAAAGAGACACATATATCCCAATGTTCATCGCAACACTGTTTATAATAGCCAGGACTGGAAGCAACCTAGATTTCCATCAGCAGACAAATGGATAAGAAAGCTGTGATACATATACACAATGGAATATTACTCAGCCATTAAAAAGAATACATTTGAATCAGATCTAATGAGGTGGATGAAACTGGACCCTATTATACAAAGTAAGCCAGAAAGAAAAATACCAATACAGTATAATAATGCATATATATGGAATTTAGAAAGATGGTAATGATAACCCTGTATGTGAGACAGCAAAAGAGACACAGATATATAGAACAGTGTTTTGGACTCTGTGGGAGAGGGCAAGGGTGGGATGGTTTGGGAGAATGGCATTGAAACATGTATATTATCATATGTGAAATGAATCGCCAGTCCAGGTTCAATGCATGATACAGGATGCTCGGGACTGGTGCACTGGGATGACCCAGAGGGAGGGTACGGGGAGGGAGGTGGGAAGGGGGTTCAAGATGGGGAACACATGTACACCCGTGGCAGATTCATGTCAATGTATGGCAAAACCAATACAATATTTCAAAGTAATTAGCCTCCAATTAAAATAAATATTTTTAAATAAATAAATAAACAGTATGTATTTATTCTCTTGCAGGTCTGCAGCCCAGATCTCCAAAATCAGTTTCACTTAGTTATAATTAAGATGTCAGCAGAGAGACTCCCCTGACAATCCAGTGGTTAGGACTTCTCCTTCCAGTGCAGGGGTTGTGGGTTTGATCCCTGGTCAGGGAGCTAAGATCCCACATACCTCAGGGACCAAAAAAAAAAAATTAAAACAGAAGCAAAATTGTAACAGATTCAATACAGACTTTAAAAATTTCCCATGTCAAAAAAAAAAAAAAAAGGATGTCAGCAGAACCACTTCCTTCTGAAGGTTCTAAGCTAGAATCTCTCCCACCTTTTCTAGCTTCTAGACACCACTTTGTTCCTTGGCTTGTGGCCATGCCACCATCCTCAGAGTTTGTTATTCTAACTTCTTCTGCTTTGATCTTCTTGCCTCCCTCTTCAAAGGACCTCTGTGATGACACTGGATGTACCTGAATAACTCAGGATCATCTTCCCCTCTCAGAGCCCTTAATTTCATCACATCTGCAGAGCTCCTCACTTCCCACATACAAGAAAGCCAGTCTACTGACATCAGGTCATGACGAGGGAAGATTTAGTGTCTACTGCAGGCGCCAAGCAAGGAGAACCTGTCATTAAGGCCCCAACTCCCTGATGGCTTTCAGGAAAGGAGTCTGATGGCTGTGTGAGGGAGAGTGTAGCCAGGGGTTAGATCACAATTTGATTGTCATCAAGATGATGTTTTGAGCATCATCAGCCTTCTGGTTTCAACCAGTGTAGAGTCTTTGTGCCTGCGGTCAGCAGTTTTCATCTGGCAGGGGTCTGCGTCCCATA
>SJYC01062695.1:0-20109 GCA_006408675.1 Madoqua kirkii
GACTCATTGGAAAAGACTGTGATGCTGGGAGGGATTGGGGGCAGGAGGAGAAGGGGACGACAGAGGATGAGATAGCTGGATGGCATCATCGACTCGGGGGACGTGAGTCTGAGTGAACTCCAGGAGTTGGTGATGGACAGGGAGGACTGGCATGCTGCGTGTGATTCACGGGGTGGCAAAGAGTCGGACACAACTGAGCGACTGAACTGGACTGACCTGATGTTGAGTTTATAGCTTCCCTGGTGACTCAGATGGTAAAGCATGTGCCTGCAATACAAAAGACCTGGGTTCAATCCCTGGGTTGGGAAGATCCCCTGGGGAAGGAAATGGCAACCCACTCCAGTACTCTTGCCTGGAAAAATCCCATGGACAGAGGAGCCTGGCAGGCCAAAGTCCATGGGGTCTCAAAGAGTCAGGCACAACTGAGCGACTTCACTTCACTGTGTAGAGTTCATATATAGTTGTGGTATTGCTCATGAGAGGAAGAGAGCTCAGACACTTTCTAGTCTGCCATCTTGGTGATCTTGCAGATATCTTTTTTAAAACACTATTTTTGTTTTCTTTGGATAAATATTCAGGAGCAAAATTGCTGGATCATATGCTACTTCCATTTTAAATTGTTTGAGGAAACACTTTATTTTTTTCTGTAATATTTGCACCAATTTACATTGCAATCAATAGTGATCAAGTGTTCCCTTTCTCCATTTCATCATCACTTATTCAGTTCAGTTCAGTCACTCAGTCATGTCTGAGTCTTTGTGACCCCATGGACTGCAGCACATCAGGCTTTCCTGTCCATCACCAATTCCCAGAGCTTGTTCAAACTCATGTCCATTGAGATGGTGATGCCATCCAACCATCTTATCCTCTGAAATCCCCTTCTCCTGCCTTCAATCTTTCCCAGCATCAAGGTCTCTTCAAATGACTCAGTTCTTCACATCAGGTGGCCAAATTACTGGTTTCAGCTTCAGCGTCAGTCCTTCCAATGAATATTCAGGACTGATTTCCTTTAGGATGGACTGGTTGGATCTCCTTACAGTCCAAGTGTCTCTCAAGAGTCTTCTCCAATGCCACAGTTCAAAAGCATCAATTCTTCAGCACTCAGCTTTCCTTATGGTCCAATTTTCATATCCATACATGTTATCTTTTTGATAATAGCCATTCTAACAGATTTGCAGTGATATTTTATTCTGATTTTGATTTGTATATTCCTGATGACTAGTAATATTAAACATCTTGTCTTATGCCTAATGGCCATCTGAGTGTCTGCTTTGGAAAAATGTCTATGCCGATATTCTCTCCATTAAAATGGAGAGGTTAAAAAATAGCTAAAAAATTCAGCCTTCCTAATGGTCCAACTCTCACATCTGTACATGGCTACTGGAAAAACCAAAGCTTTGACTATGCAGAGCTTTGTTAGCAAAGTGATGTCTCTTCTTTTTAATACAGTGCCTAGGATTGTCATATCTTTTCTTCCAAGGAGCAAATGTCTTTTAATTTCATGGCTGCACTCACCATCCACAGTGATTTTGGAGCACAAGAAAATAAAATATGCCACCATTCCCATTTTTTCCCCATCTATTTACCATTAAGTGATGGGGCCAGATACCACGATCTTAGTTTTTTGAATGTTGAGTTTTAAGCAAACTTTTTCATTCTTCTCCTTCACTTTCATCAAGGGCTCTTTAGTTTTTCACTTTGTCTCATAAGGGTGGTGTCATCCACATATCTGAGGTTATTGATATTTCTCCTGGCAGTCTTGATTCCAGTTTGTACTTCATTCAGCCTATTTAACTTATATGCAGAGCACATTATGCAAAAGGCCAGGCTGGATGAAACACAAGCTGGAATCAAGATTTCTGGGAGAAATATCAATAACCTCAGAAATGCACATGACACCACCTTTATGGCAGAAAGTGAAGAGGAACTAGAGCCTCTTGATTAAAGTGAAAGAGGAGAGTGAAAAAGCTGGCTTAAAACTCAGTAATCAATAAATGAAGATCATGGCATCCAGACTCATCACTTCATGGGAAATAGTTGGAGAAACAATAAAAACAATGACAGAGTTTATTTTCTTGGGCTCCAAAGTCACTGCAGATGTTGACTGTAGTTATGAAATTAAAAGATGCTTGCTCCTTGGAAGAAAAGTTATGATCAACCTAGACAGCATATTAAAAAGCAGAGGCATTACGTTGCCAACAAAGGTCCATCTAGTCAAAGCTATTGTTTTTCTAGTAGTCATGTATGGATGTGAGACTTGGACGATAAAGAAAGCTGAGCACAAAAGAATTGATGCTTTTGAACTGTGGCATTCGAGAAGATTCTTGAGAGTCCCTTGGACTGCAAGGAAATCAAACCAGTCCATCCTAAAGGAAATCAGACCTGAATATTCATTGGAAGGACTGATGCTGAAGCTGAAACTCCAGTACTTTGGCCACCTGATGCAAAGAACTGAGTCATTTGAAAAGACCTTGATGCTGGGAAAGATTGAAAGTGAGAGAAGAAAGGGATGACACAGGTCGAGATGATTGGATAGCATCATTGACTCAAGGCACATGAGTTTGAATAAACTCCAGGATTTAATGATGGACATGGAGGTTGGTGTAAGACAGGAGGCCTGACATGTTGCAGTCCATGAGGCTGCAAAGGGTTGGAAATGACTGAGCAACTGAATTGAACTGATAATGCGTTATATGCTGTTAACTTTAGAGTAATTGATAATTGGATGATGACAAGTTAAAAGATATTTCATATTTGATACAGAGTGAATTTAACTTATTTTAATGTATTTAGTATATTTAATTTACTATGTTAAATTTAATTTAATATATAAAATATATATTTTTACATGTTCCCTGTTCATTTCGATGTAAATCTATGCTTAATTTGATCTTTATAGTTTCCTGATATCTCCATTGCCTTTTTTATACTCATGTCTGTTCATTTGCTGGTCCTCTCTTTGAAATGATCTTTTGTCTCTTTACATGTATCTGATCTTTAGTTTAGGATAACCGCTCAAATCGGGGCTTCCCATCTAGATACTGCAGGGCTTTCTGGGTGCAGTCATCTCATAGTTCTTGTGACTGGGAACTCATGTCTACACAGCTCTCTCTCCACTAACAAATAAAACTCCTTGAAGTAAGGGCTTGTGTTCTGGCCACTGTTGTGTCTCTCAGAAATTGCAGACTATGTGCAACATAGAAGGTAATCCATCAAGATATAATAAGTGATTAAATGATTCAAGAGTTTAGGAACAGCTGCTTTTCAGAGAGTTTGACAGAATGGCATTTACATCATTTACATCAAATGATATTTGAAAATTATATATTTGTGACTTGACACAAATGTAATATGGCTTTACAATTTAATCAAATACTTCCAAGAAACTGCCCAATTGAAAGATGAAAAAAATACCAGAAATGCTGTCGTTTAATTCAGCAGACAACTGATGAGCTCCTCTCAAGTGACAGAGTCTACACTGGCTCCTAAACAAACAAAGAAAAGAAAGGGCAACTATTTATCTAGACCTTTCAAGGGGCCAGGCCCTGGACTGGGCCAATGAATTAAATTCACTTAACATTCAAAACTCTATGATGATGCTTATATTGCTAGTTCTATTTTAGTGGAGCGAAAACAAGGCAGTGGCGGCATAATCAGCTCCTCAGAGCTGCTTAGCAACAAATCTAAGATTTAGTTGGAGGTCTTTATGGTTCTGCACCATTTCTCACATCTCCACTCCCTGAAGGCAAAAAAGAGGCCAGGGTTTATAGAGACAGAAAGAGAACTCACAGTTTGGAGCAGGTATTAGGACTGTCTGTGTATGTTATGCCACTTAGTCTTAAAAGTAACTTGATTAAGAAGCTTTTCTTTGCCTGTCTAAAAACTGATAAAGAGCAATTGAAAAGATTTGGGAAAGCTAAAAATGTCACACAACTCATACTAAAATGATCAATAAACTTGGGATATGAGAGCAGATAAAAAGGCACTATGTGCAGTTTTCTTTATGACAGCTATCATATCACAGACAAATGGAGTACAAAGACATTGAATATAATGAGATAAATTATGATAGGTAAATCATATGGTGAAGAAAAGTCACATGCATAAGAAAGAAGAAAGCGATTGCTGGGTTCAGTGTTTGTGGCCCTGGAAACAGGTGACAAAGGAGAGGAGAAATAGGGAGGGGAGGAATAATATAATAGGGGAAAAATATATGGTCATCCTCAGGTTTTCTTCTTTACAACTTTTCTTAGGCTCAGCCCTGACTGCATCCTGCTCCTCAGAGCCCCTGTGACATCCTTATTCCGGAGGCTGTAAATGAGGGGGTTCAGCACAGGGGTGATGATGGTATAAAAGGCTGACACCATCATGTCCTGCTCAGCTGTGTGGTAGAAACTAGGAAGCATGTAGGTATAAATCGCAGCACCAAAGAAGAGCAGCACTACAATCATGTGGGAGGAGCAGGTGGCAAAGGCTTTCCTGCGGCTCTCTGGTGAACTCATTCTGTGGATGAGGTGCAGGATGAGGGCATATGAGCTTGAGATGACCACAGTGGGGAAGAGGAGCATAAGAACACAGCACAGGTACATTACCATCTTGTAGAGGGAGATATTGGAGCAGGAGAGCTTCATCAAGGCTGGAGCCTCACAGAAGAAACTCAGGATTCTTCTGGAATGGCAAAAGGGGAAGCTCATAGTGATGGGTGTGAGCAACAAACCATCCACCGTTCCTAGGAACCAGCATCCAGACACCAGGCTTTCACAGACCCTCTGGGTCATCAGCAGGGGATAATGGAGAGGTCTGCAAATGGCAGCATATCGGTCGTAGGCCATGGCAGACAGGAGAAAAGTCTCAGCTCCAGCGAGTGTCAGATAGAAGAACATCTGGATCCCACAACCTGAGGGAGAGATTGTATGATCTCCTGTCACCTCACCCAGGAGCATCTTGGGCACAGTCACAGATATGTACATGAGGTCCATGAGGGAGAGCTGGCTGATGAAGAAGTACATGGGGGTGTGCAGGCGGGGCTCCAGGTGGACAAGGATGATGAGGAGGGTGTTCCCAGCTAGGGCCATCAGGAAGAAGATGAAGGTCACAGTGTAGAGGAGGAGGGCATGTTTGGTTTCACCAAAGAGCCCCACAAGGATGAAATCAGTATTCAACGTTTGATTCTGTGAAGTTTGATTCTCTGAATACATGGTCTTGGTTATAGTTTTCATCTGAGGAAGAAATGAGTCATTGTTTTCAGATATTTCACATGCATATGATTTCTTAATCATTTTTTTCAATAGGAAAAGTACTTTGAACTATTTTTTCAAATATGAAGTTGTACTGATATAGAATTAAAAGCTAAGTTATCTAAGAGGTCAGGTTGCATATTGCCCATAAGTCTAGAATAGATTATGAAACAAACCTGGGGAGATGACAGCTTTACAAATAGATAAATTGTTTACAGTCAGTAAATCTTATTTATTTTTTCCCCAAGCTGAGAATATAAAAGGGCTTATCTCATGGGATGATTAGAATGCTAAAGTATGAAACACAGGTTAAGTCTGTAACACAATGTGAATGTTAAATGAAGTCATCTAATGATGCTCCCACTCCACTTTTCGACATAGTAGGCCATGCAGAAATCAGTGATGAAAGATGATGCTAATGTCAACATTAATATTGTTAATGATACTAATATAACCAAAGTTCACTGAAAACTTGTAATCTTAAATATTTCCCTCCTGATACATCTCTATTAACTACCCTTTCATTGCTAAAAATATTTCATTCTTTTCTCAATGAAGCTCCAGAAGCAGGACCACCAGGGGCATCAAAACAGACAGTGTTCAGCCTGCCTGTGGATTGCAGCTCAGGGTGCAGACCTAGGGCAGGGAAGGAGGGCAGAAGGTGAGCAGACCTTGATACAGATAAGAGGGTCCTTGTATACTGACTTTGTATAGTTAGGAGGGCAAAAGGGATGCTGGTCTGATGCAGGATAAGAGGATACTCACTGTGAGGCCTTTTACAGTGGGAAGGGCAGTAAGGTTGGTGATCTGGTGCAGAGCAAGGGGGCAAGAATATGATGTGCAGACATTGTACTAGGCTGAAGGGCACTCAGGGTGCAGACATGCAGGACAGGACATTTGGTATGCAAACCTGGTGCAGAGCACGAGAGATGTGGATCTTGCACAGTGTAAGAAAACATTTGGGGTGCAGAGCATGTGCAGGGCAAGATGTCATCCAGTTGCCAACCACAGTACAATGGAGTATGGCAGTTGGGGTGCAGATATGGTGATAGGAGAAGGTCACTCAAGATGCAGATCGTGTGCAGGGGAGGAAGACACAGGGTACATAGTTGGTGTAAGACAGGAGGTCAGCAACATTCTACCTGGTCCCTGTCATAACACCAAAGCAGGGTTAAAGCATTTAATGTTTCATACAGAGAAATGATTTTTATAAGAAATCATAAAACCAAAAGCTATAGATTTCTTAAATAGTACCTTTCTAATTGAAATTATACTATTGAAATAATTAAATAATTATTTTTCCTTTTTTTGATGGAAATTCCCTGAAAACTGTTCATTCCCTGAAGACAGTGTCAAAATTATTATGTATTCTATTTATATGTATAGTTAAATGAATGAATTGAGTTAAATGGTATGGAACATATATAGCAACATGAAGCAGTTGGGTACCACACACAAAGCTACAGCCTTAAAACCCAATATACTGATCTTGTATCTTAGTTTAATCAGGAAACTAGTAAGTTTCATGCATGCATGCTAAGTCACTTCAGTCATGTCTGCTTCTTTGCGACTCTGTGGACTGCAGCTCACCAGGCTCCTCTGTCCATGGGATTCTCCAGCAAGAATACTGGAGTGGATTGCGATGCCCTCCTGCAGGGGATCTTCCTGACCCAGGAATCAAACCTGCATCTCTTACAGCTCCTATATTGACAGACGGTTTCTTTACCACTAGCACCACCTGGGAAACCCTCTCTACAGACCAGCAGGTTTGCTCAATAACTGCTCTCCCTGAATATTTCCATTTTTAATATCCTGGTTGAATTGCTTAAGTCATACCTGACACAATTGTCCTAAATCATTAAATTAAGAATAGAGTTAAGTTAGAGTTTATGGAAAGGTTAGAACTCCATAACTGACTAGGGTCTGATCAATATCAGAGTTGCTACACATCAGGTTATAGAAATTTGCAGAGAAAAAAGAATCACATAGTAACTAAGACACATGGAAATGTGAAGCAAAGTATATTGTAATGTACTTGGGTAAAAAAAATCTGGGATTTCATGAAATTGGAAGTCAGAGTTACATAAGAGATTAATAACTGTAACCAGATATATTTTCTCCTTATTTGTTTGTGCCTTTAAAGGGTTCTGAAGAGATGTTAAAAAAACACATTCCATCAAAAAGACAAACACAGCATTTAAAACACATACGTTTTGTTTCACCTCATCTTCTCTGCTGCTGCTGCTGCTGCTGCTGCTAAGTCACTTCAGTACCAGAGAGTAACTAACTGATACACAAAAGCTGAATGAAGCTGCTTTTACCACTCCAAGGCCAGGCAATCAGGCTTAAATTCAGAAGGCAGAGTGCAAAAGTTACATCATCAGTTTCTTCACATGAGGGAATTGAGATAAATTTCTGTTGTTTAGTCCTTTGCATTGTTGAATAAGCATAAAAACTAACAAGACTGGCAAGCCAAAAGGAATTTTCAATGGGGATTGAACATGTTTGCCATTTAGGTGCTACAGCTGTCAAAAAGCAAATTTTTTTCATAAAATATTGCAGGTTTTTTTTTTTTAAGCTCAGCAGTATGTTTTCCAGTTTCAAATCACATTTTCCTACTTGATATTTGTTTAGAATGTTCTCTCACTCTTTGTTTGTAAAAATAATTCTAATTTTCAGAAAGGCAGTATCAGGCAGTACATACACATCTGAGACAGAACTTGACCCAGAACTGATTTAAACTGTTTGAGATTACAAATCCTTAAAAGAAAGTAAGTTGTCACTATCAAAGTGAGGTTATCTGTTTTCATAGATTAAGAATAATAGATTTGGTATAATGTGTTGAAACACAGGCTATGACCTGTCAATATCAAGGGCAGTATTCAAGATCTTTTATTGTCCCCTTGTGATTACCTACTCTTATCTAAGATTGCATACTATGTATCACAGAAACACTTTCAATTTGTGGATCTAGGTTAAAGCTTCACAAGAACAGGAATCTCATTCAAATTACAAAAGTAAAAGTGAAGTTGGGAGCATTATTTCTTGGAGCTTTTCTTGATGTGATAGTTTCACAGACATTTCCAAGGTCTTATGATCTATTCTTACCTTGAGTAACAATGGAGGCTTATTGCTATTGTTCAATTGCTAATTTTTGTGACACAATGGGCTGTAGCATGCCAGGCTGCCCTTTCTTCACCTGTTTCCCAGAGTCTGCTCAAATTCATGTCCATTGAGTCGATGATGCTATCTAACTATTTCTTCCTCTGCCACCCCTTTCTCCATTTGCCTTCAGTCTTTAACAGCATCAGGACCTTTTCCAATGAGTTTGCTGTTTGCATCATGTAGTAAAAGAACTGGAGCTTCAGCTTCAGCATCGGTCCTTCCAATGAATGTTCAGGGTTGATTTCCCTTAGGGTTGACTGGTTTGATCTCCTTGCTGTCCAAGTGAGTCTTCTCCAACACCACAGTTTGAAAGCATTAATTCTTCACTGCTAAGCCTTCTTAATGGTCAAGTTCACATCCGTGCATGACTACTGGAAAAACCAAAGCTTTGACTAGACAGACCTTTGTCAGTAAAGTGATATTCTGCCTTGTAATATTCCAGCTAGGTTTGTCATAGCTTTTCTTCCAAGGAGCAATTGTCTTTTACTTTCATGACTGCAGCCATTGTCTGCAGTGATTTTGGAGCCAAAGAAAATAAAATCTGCCACTGTTTTCACTCCCCCTTCCCCATCTATTTGCCATGAAGTGATGGGACCAGATGCCAAAAACTGCCATAATCAGTTTTTTGAATGTTGAGCTTCAAACCAGCTTTTTTACTCTCCTCTTTCACCCTCATTAAGAGGCTTTTTAGTTCCTCTTTGATTTCTGCCATTAGGATGGTATCATCTGCATATCTGAGATTATTGTTATTTCACCCAGCAATCTTGATTTCAGCTTGTGATTCATCCAACCCAGGATTTTGCATGATGTATTCTGCATCTAAGTTAAATAAGCAGGGTGACAATATACAGCTTTGGTGTACTCCATCTCCAAGTTTGAACCAGTGCACTTTTCCATGTCCACTTCTTTTTTTTATTTTACTTTATTTTACTTTACAATACTGTATTGGTTTTGCCACACATCAACATGAATCTGCCACAGGTATACACGTGTTCCCACTGGGATGACCCAGAGAGATAGTATGGGGAGGAGGGTAGGAAGGGGTTCAGGATTGGGAACACATGTACATCCATGTCCACTTCTAATTGTTATTTCTTGACCTGAATAGGGGTTTCTCAGGAAGCAGGTAAAGTGGTCTGGTGCTCCCATCTCTAAAAATTTTCTGCGGTGTTCCTGCCTGGAGAATCCCAGAGACGGGGGAGCCTGTTGCATTGCTGTCTGTGGGGTCACACAGAGTTGGACACAACTGAAGTGACTTAGCAGCAGCAGCAGCTTTTTAAAAAAATTATTTATTTTTATTGAAGGATAATTGCTTTACAGAATTTAGTTGTTTTCTGTCAAACTTCAACATGAATTAGCCATATGTATACTTATATCCTCTCCCTTTTGAACCTCCCTCCCATCCCCCGTCCCATCCCACCTCTCTAGATTGATACAGAGCTCCTGTGAGTTTCCTGAGCCATACAGCAAATTTCTGTTAGCTATCTATTTTACATATGTTGATGAAAGTTTCCATGTTACTCGTTCCATAGGTCTCACCCTCTCCCCGTGTCCATAAGTCTATTATCTATGCCTGTTTCTCCATTGCTGTCCTGTAAACAAATTCTTTGGTACCATTTTTCTAGATTCTGTATATATGTGTTAGAATACACTATTGGCTGGTGTCAAGCCTCAGCAGGGTCCAGGGATATCCTCAGGATAGATGACGTTGGCGAATGAAGAAAGATAGATAAAGAGATAAAGAATGACACGGGGGTGACCAAGCTTCTTCGGTGAGCGAGGCCCATTTACTTTATTTTTCTTGGGGCGTTTATACCCTGAGTTGTACATACAGCAAGGTGAAAAGTGCAGAGTCAACTCACATTCCATCAGTAATAACTCTTATCGATATCAGGTTCCTTCCTGCAAGAGTCTTACTTTTTGTATATCAGTTTTTGTCCTGGAGGCCTGTTGATATTCCATGACCTCTTTTTGATAAATGCTGGTCAGCCAGAACAATAATCTTCTCTTAAAGTGTTTCTTTTTAAATTCTTAGCCTGTGTCACCCTTAAAGTACAGAGTTACATTTTTGTGGAGCATAGATTCAGTGGGTTACAGCAAAGAAAGAATTTGTTAACTCAGAGTCTAATGTTGCTAATGCTAAGGCTATTACTTGTTTCTACTACATTCTGACTATATGCACTCCCAGGAACACAATGGATAAAGGATGTGAGAGCTTGGCAGCAAGCATAGGCTCAACAATGTTGCAAGGGTCTAGATAAACCTACCAAGTAAGCTAGAATGCTAACAGGGGGTTTGAAACACTCCTTTCATGCCCAGGAGACTTGTTAACTAAAGCCCTAAGTTAACTCTTTCCAGTGAAAGATGGTCGGGGCAGCCCCCTGTTAATGTCAGAGGAGTTGATGAAAGGCATAAAATAGTAAGACAGACAGATTCTGGTTTGGAGGTAGACGCTCGAGCAAGTCCAGGAGGTCCCTTGAGTCCTGACCTTGCCTTTGCCCATCAGGCCTCTTCCTCATGACCTTTGCCATGGGTGGGATTCTCCATGCTGGCTCCTGGCACACTATTTATCTTTCTCCTTCTGACTTACTTCACTCTCTATAATAGGTTCAGTTTCATCCAGCTCATCAGAACCAACTCAAATATGTTCCTTTTTATGGCAGAGTAATATTCCATTGCATATATGTGCCACAACTTCTTTATCCACTCATCTGTCGATGGACATCTAGGTTGCTTCCATGTTCTCTCTCTTTTTAAAATTTATTTATTTTAATTGGAGGCTAATTACTTTACAATATTGTAGTGGTTTTTGGCATACATTGACATGGATCTGCCACGGGTGTACATCTGTTCCTCATCCTGAACCCCTCTCCCACTTCCTTCCCCATCCCATCCCTCAAGGTCATCACAGTGCACCAGCCCTGAGCCCTCTTTCATGCATCAAACCTTGACTGGTGATCTGTTTCACATATGATAATATATATGTTTCAATGCCATTCTCTCAAATAATCCCACCCTTGCTTTCTCCCACAGAGCCCAAAAGACTGTTCTTTACATCTGTGTCTCTTTTGCTGTCTTGCATATAGGGTCATTGTTACCATCTTTCAAAATTTAATGTATGTGTGTTAGTATTGGTGTTTTTCTTTCTGACTTACTTCACTCTGTATAATAGGCTCCAGTTTCATCCATCTCTTAGAACTGATTCAAATACATTCTTTTTAATGGCCGAGTAATATTCCATTGTGTATATGTACCACAGCTTTTTTATCCATTCATCTGCCGATGAACATCTAGGTTGCTTCCATGTCCTGGCTATTGTAAACAGTGTGCAGCTTGTTTTGATCCACATAAGCACATATAAATAATATCATATATTTGCCTTTCTCTTTCTGATGTACTTCACTTAGTATTGTAATATAATCTCTAGGTTCATCTATGTTACTGCAAATGGCAGTATTTCATTCTTTTTATGGCTGAGTAATATTTTATTGTATATAGATATAAATAAGGCTTCCCTTCAGTGGTAAAGACCTTGGCTGCAATGAGGGAGACCTGTGTTTGATCCCTGGGTTAGGAAGATGCCCTGGAGGAGGGTATGGTAACCCACTCCAGTATTCTTGTTTGGAGAATCCCCATGGACAGAGAAGACTGGCTGGCTACAGTCCATGGAAACAAAAACAGTGGGGTATGACTGAGTGATGAAGAACAGCACAGTATATAGATATATAGATACAAATGTTTATATGAATATATATGGTGGTTTAGTCACTAATTCATGACTGATTCTTGTGACCTCATGGACTGTAATCTGCCAGGCTTCTCAGTCCAAGGGATTTTCCAGGCAAGAATACTGGAGTCAGATGCCATTTCCCTCTCTAAGGGATCTTTCTGGCCCAGGAATTGAACCCACATCTCCTTCACTGCATGCAGTATCCTGCATTGCAGGCAGATTATTTACCACTGAGCCACCAGGGAAGCCCCTCTAGATGGATAGATATATAACAATCATCTTTATATCATTCATATGTTGATGGACATTTAAGTTGCTTCTATGTCTTGGCTATGTTACTGATGCTGCTTATGAACATTGGGGTGCATGTGTCTTTTCCAGTTAGTTTTCTTCTTTTCTGGATGTATGCTCAAGAGTGAGATTGCTGAATCACATATAACTCTGCGCTTCCACTTATTGATTAGTTGCTCAGCTGTGTCTGACTCTTGTGGCTCTATGGAGTATAGCTCACTTGGCTCCTCTGTCCATGGGATTTTCCTGGCAAGAATACTGATGTGGATTGCCATCCTCCTCCAAGGGATCTTCCTGACCCAGGGATTGAATCCTCATCTCCATATCTCTGGCATTACAGGTGGATTCTTTACTGCTGAGCCACTGGGAAAGCCCTCATATATAACTCTGTTTTTAGTTTACTAAGGAACCTTCCAAAATCCCTGTGGATGGTGACTGCAGCCATGAAATCAGAAGACGATTGTCTCTTGGCAGGAAAGCAATGACAAACCTAGCTAGTGTGTTGAAAAGCAAAGACGTTACCCTGCTGACAAAGGTCCATATAGTCAAGGCTGTGGTCTTCCCAGCGGTCACGTACAGTTGTGAGAGTTGGACCATAAGGAAAGCAGAGCACCAAAGAATTGATGCTTTTGTACTGTTGTGCTGGAGAAGACTCCTAAAAATCCCTTTGACAGCAAGGAGGTCAAACCAGTCAATCTTAAGGGAAATCAACTCTGAATATTCACTGGAAGGACTGATGCAGAAGCCGAAGCTCCAGTATTTTGGTCATCTGATGTGAACAGATGACTCATTGGAAAAGTCCCTGGTGCTTGGAAAGAATGAGAGCTGAAGGAGAAGGAGTCAGAGGATGAGATGGCTGGATGGCAATCACCAATGCCATAAACGTGAACTTGGGCAAATTCTGAGAGATGGTGAGGGACAGGGAGGCCTGGCGTGCTACTGTCCATGGAGTGAAAGAGAGTTCAACATGACTGGGCAACGAGCAACAACAACAAGGAGCCTCCAGACTCCTCCATATGGCAACACCATTGTATATTTCCACCAACAGTGTGTGGAGGCTCCTTTTTCTCCACATCCTCTCCAGAATTTATTGTTTGTAGACTTTTTCATGTTTGCCATTCTGTCTGATTTGAGGTTATACCTCACTGGAGTTTTGATAGGTGTTTCTCTAATAAGTGGTGATGCTTAGCATATTTTCATGGCCCTGTTTGCCACCTTTATGTCTTCTTTGGAGAAATGTATATTTAGGTCTCCTGCACCATTTTTAAATTGTTAATTTTCAAAAATACTGAGTTGTCTGAACTGTTGGTATGTTTTGGAAATTAAGCCCTTGTTGGTCACAACATTTGTGAATATTTTCTCTTAGCCCATTGGTTGTTTCTGGTTTTATTTTTGGTTTCCTTGTTGTGTAAAACTTGTAAGTTTTATTAGTTCCCATTTATTTGTTTTTGCTCTTACCTCTTTCATCTGGGGATACTGACCAAAGAAAACACTGCCACAATTTATGACAGAGAATGTTTTACCTATGTTCCATTCTAGGAGTTTTATGGTGTTATGTCTTATATTTAAGCCCTTTAAGCCATTTTTAGCTTACTTTTCTGTATGGTGTGAGAATGTGTTCTAATATAATTGATTTTCCCTAGATGCTTCCTAGGTGGCCCAATGGTAAAGAGTCTATCTCCTAAGCGGGAGATGTGGGTTGAAATCTGGGTGAGTTATGCTTCCAGCTTTGTAATTTTTCTTTAGGATTGCCTTGGCAATTCTGTGCCATTTGTGATTGAGCATAAATTTTAGAATTTCTTGTTTGCTTGTTTTAGTTCTATAAAAATATCATAGGTAATGTGTTATGGATTGCATTAAATCTGTACATTGCTTTGGGAAATAAGGCCATTTTAACATTAACTCTTTCATCCAAGAACATGTGATATTGTTCCATTTCTCTGACTCATCTTCGATTTCCTTATTCAGTGTTTTATAGTTTCAGCATATAAGTCTTTTTTTTTCTCCCTGGTCAGGTTTATTCCTTAAATACTTCTTTTTAAACTCCCAAAAGATTATGTTTTGGGATATAGCCTATTTACAATGTTTTTAATTTTACGTAAACAGTGAAGTGACTTAGCCATACATATATGTGTATCCATTCTCCCCCAAAGCCCCTTCCCATCCAGGCTTATACATAATATTGAGCAGAGTTCCATGTGCTATACAGTAGGCTTTTGCTGATTATCCATTTTAAATACAGCAATGTGTATATGGCCTTCCCAAAGTCCTTAAATATCCATTCCCCTCAGCAACTGTGAGTTCATTTTCTAAGTCTGTGAGTCTCTTTCTGTTTTGTAAGTAAGTTCATGTGTCATTTCTTCTTAGATTTCAGATATAAGGGATGTCATATGATATTTCTCCTTCTCTGTCTGACTAACTTTATTCAGTATGACATTCTCTAGGTCCATCCATGTTGCTGCAAATGGCCTTATTTCATTCTTTTTAATGACTGTATAATATTCTATTATATATATGTGCCACATATTGTTTATCCATTCCTCTGTTGATGAACATTTAGGTTTTTTCCCTGTCTTGGCTGTTGTAAACAGTGCTGCAATGAACATTGGGGAGCATATAGTTTTTCAGGCCATGTTTTTCTCTGTATATATGCCCAGGAGTGGAATTGCAGGGACACATGGTAGTTCTGTTTTTAGTTTTTTAAGGAACCTCCCTCCACACTGTTCTCCACAGTAGGTGTACCAATTTACATTCCCACAAACAGTGCACGAGAGTTCCCTTTTCTCTACATTCTCTGCAGCATTTGTTGTTTGTTTTTTGATGATAGCTATTCTGACTGGTGGGAGGTGATATCTCACTGTAGTTTTGATTTGCATTTCTCTAATAAGTTGGAAAGGAAATCAGCTCTGAATATTCATTGGAAGGATTGATGCTGAAGCTAAAGCTCCAAAACTTTTGCCAACTGATGTGAAGAACCAACTCACTGGAAAAGGTCCTGATGTTGGGAAAGATTGAAGGCAGGAGGAGAATGGGGTGACAAAGGATGAGATCTCTGACTCTATGGACATGAGTTTGAGCAAGCTCTAGGAGATGGTGAAGGACAGGGGAGCCTGCAGTCCATGGAGTTTCAAAGAGTTGGACATGACTGAGCACTGAACAACAACAAAAACAACTAGTGATGTTGGACACCTTTTCTTGTGCCTGTTGTCCATCTGTATGTCCTGTTTATAAGTGTTATATAAAAGATTCAAGAAAAACACTTTTACCTTTCCTGATAAATATAGAAAATAAGGGAAATGATGAAACATAGTCAAAAATTAATAAAATGTGCAAGAACCAGAAAAAGCCAAAACCAGTAATGACCATTTTGATCCTGTCATTTTGTTTTTGTTTGTTTTATTCTATCATCAGATGATGCTGAGAGCTTCATTTGATTGAGCTAAAGAAGGTGGTCATAATTAACTGTATAAAGAGAAACAGGAGAGTGACATCACTTCTGTTTTGACTATGCTCATTAGGGGAATGGATAATGGTTTTCTATTAATATATACCTTCATGGACCTTGAAGTAAAATGTAAGTAAGAATGCTTAAAAAAAAAGGCAACCAATGTCTCTCTTGAACACTTCTGGTTTTCCTCTTATGTATTTAAAAAAATCTCCTTTTATTACTAAACTAGAAGTATTGAACAATATTAGCAGTAATCTAAAATCTTACCACCGTCAACAAAATCTTATCTATGACATAGGTATTATTTTGTGTATGACCTTAGCCTTTTCATATTATAAAAATTTTCTTGTATGTGTGTCCTGACTGTTACTTCAAGAATATTTTGTGAGGTATCAATGAGCCTTTTGTCTTTCAATGATAAAGACCCTATAATTCATAGCCTAGTTGATATGTTAAAGACAACACCAATAATTGGTTTTGTAGTTGAGACTAAAATTTCTGTGGTCTTCTTTCCATCTTCATTTGGATCACTCTTAGATATGTTACTGATTGTACTCTTTCTTTTTTCTGTATCTCATTTGGAATCTGTGTTGTTTTAATGTTCATTGCATTTTAGGTAATCAGTTTTAAGTTAAATGTCAATGTGTCAATTATAGAAAAATATTTTAAAAGACACAAACTATTATAAAAAAATTTAAAGTCAGCCATAATATAGTCTCCCAGATAAGTTATGCCTTAATAGTTATAACTTGGTTTCTTGAATAAAGATATGTAGAGAGTTTATACTGTGTACCAGGCAGTTGGTTAAGAACTAAGACCCAAGAAAGAAGCAGCTCTACTTCTGATGGAAGTTACAGCCAAATTCTTCTGAATGATTTTCTATACATATGTTCTCAAATTTTGTTATTTTTTCCATGACTTCCTTTCTGCATGGTGTCTTTTGTCCACATGGTGACTTCTGTATGTAAGATTCACACTTGGGGATGGAGACTCCTGTGTCCTCCAAGGTTTTAGCCTGCATATGGCTTGTCTTAACCCTTTTGTCACCTGGTTTCTGTTAAGGATCTGAGAGTGCAAGCCCTGGGAGGCACTGGACAGAGGGAGGAAGAAGGAAACTGTGACTTTTTCTTGCTTCTGGTGGGGGTCTCTGGTAGCTCCAGGAGCTGTAGGCAACTGACAGCCATATGGGAACTGTGGGATCCAGCACACCAAAGGCGGTTTCTATAGCACTGGCAAGATAAAGGCCTGTGGGTTGCCATGAGGTAGGTCCCACTAGCAGCCCCAGAATGCAATGCGTCCGTCAGTTCGGCTCAGTGCAGGCAGGTGGAGCCCCTGTGTTTGACAAGGACTCCTCGTCCTTGGGTGATGACACTCCCTTTACTGCTTCTCCAGTCTCCGTTCTCCCCTTTGCTGTCTCTTAAACCATGTCCTATATTATCCCTTCAGCTTGAAATGTGTCAAGAGTTTGTAAATTGAATTAATTATGCCTCAATTACAACACTTTCAAACTGAGTATTTCCATTACATTCCAATTTAAAAATTATAATTTGCGTTGAAATAAAAGTGATTCCTGCATATGGCTTGTCTTAACCCTTTTGTCACCTGGTTTCTGTTAAGGATCTGAGAGTGCAAGCCCTGGGAGGCACTGGACAGAGGGAGGAAGAAGGAAACTGTGACTTTTTCTTGCTTCTGGTGAGGGTCTCTGGTAGCTCCAGGAGCTGTAGGCAACTGACAGCCATATGGGAACTGTGGGATCCAGCACACCAAAGGCGGTTTCTATAGCACTGGCAAGATAAAGGCCTGTGGGTTGCCATGAGGTAGGTCCCACTAGCAGCCCCAGAATGCAATGCGTCCGTCAGTTCGGCTCAGTGCAGGCAGGTGGAGCCCCTGTGTTTGACAAGGACTCCTCGTCCTTGGGTGATGACACTCCCTTTACTGCTTCTCCAGTCTCCGTTCTCCCCTTTGCTGTCTCTTAAACCATGTCCTATATTATCCCTTCAGCTTGAAATGTGTCAAGAGTTTGTAAATTGAATTAATTATGCCTCAGTTACAACACTTTCAAACTGAGTATTTCCATTACATTCAAATTTAAAAATTATAATTTGCGTTGAAATAAAAGTGATCCATAGAAAGTACTCTCTGAATGAAGATTTTCTGAGACAATTTAGGGAGAGTGTAAATTATTTGAAATTTCTCATACATAAAATTTCTCATACTTTGAATTTATTTTTGAAAAGCTTCAAAGTGTGCTGACATCAAATTTCATCTGAACTAGCATTACTTTATTTATTTTTGTCTTCTGATATTCTTTTTTTAATTAAAAACTTTTTTTTTTAAACTTTACAATATTGTATTGGTTTTGCCATACATTGACATGAATCCGCCACGAGTGTACATGAGTTCCCAATCCTGAACCCCCCTCCCATCTCCCTCCCCATATTATCTCTCTGGGTCATCCCAGTGCACCAGCCCCAAGCATCCTGTATCTTGCATCAAACCTAGACTGGCGATTCATTTCTTACATGATAGTATACATGTTTAAATGCCATTCTCCCAAATCATCCCACCCTCTCCCTCTCCCACAGAGTCCAAAAAAACTAGCATTAAAGTATATATGCTTTTTCATTTTAGTCAGTTTGATAGACACATCACTGTTTAACTCATCTTTCTTGATTATTAGTGTGTTTATATGACTTTTCATGTTTATCTATGTAAACAATGCTTATTTGAAACATGTATCTTCTTCATAGGCTTTTTTATATTGAAAGATTTTCTATTTTCTATTGAAAAATTGAAAGATTAAAAAAGATGTTAATATACTGTTAATATGTGTTAATATGTTGAACACAGTCATTGTGAATAGTATGGGTTGTATTTTTATTTCAGTTTTGAGTTTGATACTTTGACTCAGAATTTTTAAAATTAATTTAGTTTAACATATAAACTTTATTTCTTTTTGCACTCACGTGTTTAGAAAGTCCTTACACATTTTGATAGACTAAAAATATTAACTTTTACATACCTCTAAGATTAATGGTTTAGTCTCTAAGTTGTGTCCAGCTCTTGAAATCCCATAGCCTGTAGCCCACCAGGCTCCTCTGTCCTTGAGATTCTCCGGTAAAAATACTGGTGTGGGTTGCCATTTCTTTCTCCAGGGTTTTAAGAGTGAGTTGAAGAGCATACAGTGGTAATTTATGCGGGTCTGGTATGGAATAGATTTCAAACTTGATTGTTTTCAAGTGGAGATTAACTTCAAATGCTAAATAAGTCTTTAATTCACTCATTCCAAAAATATTATTCACTGCTAGTCATTTGCCTGCCACCAGTGCAGTTTCATAATGATGAAAACAAGATCATTTTCTTATAAAGTTCATATCCTGGTGAAAAATAAAGGCAATAAACTACAAAGTATGTAGTATTGTATCAGATGTTAATAACTACAGTGACTAAAACTAAGGGAGAGTGAGAGAATAAGAATCATGATGAAATCTATTTTATACTGCCTTATTAAGACCACATTAAGAATGTGAAACTTCAACACTTCCAAATGAAACAAGTGAGAGAGATATTAAATATCTGGGCAATGATATTTTAAATAGAGGGAACAAGAAGTGAAAGGCTCTGAGAAAGAAACTTGCCATGTGTGTCACTAGTCAGCAGCAACTTTATGAAATAAAAATTTTGGAAAAATATACAAGATTAAGGTAGACATTGACCATGTGGCAGGTTCATCAGAACTGTGAGAGACTTGCAAAAGCCCAATTATCATCAAAATATGATTAAGGAAATTGTTTTAAAGATGCATGTATAAATTCACAAGACTACATTAGCAGTTTTCTACTGCTAAGCAATTTTAAACTCTTGGCTTAAATTACACTTGGTAATGGCTTGTAATCATTTCTACAGTTTTGTATTTCAGCTTGCTAATAGTTAAGAAATTTTCATCTACATTCAAGAGGTATATTGAGATTTAATTTCTGTTTATATCTTGACTAGATCTGATAGAGTGCCTGATGAATATGGATGGAGGTTTGTGACATTGTACAGGACACAGGGATCAAGACCATCCCCAAGAAAAATAAATGCAAAAAAGCAAAATGGCAGTCTGAGAAGGTCTTACAAATAGCTGTGAAAAGAAATGAAAAGCAAAGAAGAAAAGGAAAGATATACCCATTTGAATGCAGAGTTTCAAAGAGAGAAGAAAGACTTCCTCAGTGATAAGTGCAAAGAAATAGAGG
>SJYC01062698.1:0-18271 GCA_006408675.1 Madoqua kirkii
TTTTGAACTGTGTTGTTAGAGAAGACTCTTGAGAGTCCCTTGGATTGCAAGGAGATCCAAGCAGTCCATCCTAAAAGAAGTCAGTCCTAATTATTCACTGGAAGGACTGATGCTGAAGCTGAAACTCCAATACCTTGGTTGCCTGATGTGAAGAACTGACTCATTGGAAAAGATTCTGATACTGGGTAAGATTGAAGGTGGGAGGAGAAGAGGACAGAGGATGAAGTGGTTAGATGGCATCACTGATCTGATGGGCATGAATTTGATTAGACTCTGGGAACTGGTGATGGACAGGGAGCCTGGCATTTGCAGTCCATGGGGTTGCAAAGAGTCAGACATGACTGAGTGACTGAACTGACTGACCCAAGATTCTCTGCCTTATGCTATCTTTGTACAACCATTTTAAAGAAAAGGAGTCATTTTCTCCTTTGGTATTTTACAGCAAGTGATTGTTTCCAGGAAAGTGAAGCAAAATAGAAAATAAAGTCAGCATTATTCATCTGGTAGGGAGCTTGGCTTGAAAGAGCTTCTTAATAGCTTTTGCTTTTTTTGTCCTATCCAGTTTTGGGAGAAGTAGGTTTTTAAAACTTATGGCCTTATTTTGACTAATTTAACAAAAGAATGAGTGCTTAGTACCTTTTATGGTCCTGTCCACTTAGCTGCAAGTTGATGACTGGGTGCTTGTTCTCTTCAGGATTTGAGAAGGACCCAATCTCCTGGCTGGAAAGAGTGCAGGGTCACCTGAGTTGGGAGACAAAATTATTGACTCAAACTTATAAACAAAAATTATTATTACCTAAAATCTTAAGACATTCTCTTGCCTATACAGACACCTGGAATGGTCTAACATAAAATATTTCAAAAAGACTTAATTTGAACTTGCTTTTGGGAACCACTTTAATCCATAGCTGGGAAGGACTTGTTACAAATTAAATTAGTCTCCTGATATATTTATCAATGCTCTTTCATTATTTCTGTTTTTCCTGTTAATTGGATTCTCTAGAATGAATGTAATTTCCAATAATATGGCATTGTCATTTTGAAGGATATTTGATAATATAAATGAAAGAATACATTCCTTAAGGATTATTCTATCTACTTCAGATTTTTTTTTTCCTGTCCAGGTGGAATATGCTGTCACTCATCCTGAAAAACTTTCCACAAACACAAACAGCATTGGCATTTTTGGCCCTTCCTGAGCTATTGTCAGTCCATACTTCTGGTGTTACCTTTTCAGAGATATCAGGGAGAGACATTCTATCTCTTTTTCTGAGGTTTCTATGACAGTGATATGTAGGTTTAAAGCATATTCCATGGGGACTCTGATATCAAGTTGTCATCTAATTTACAGAGGAGATCTTGTCTCTGACAAGCAATAGGAAAATTAGGTATGTATAACATGTATAATAAACTATATTTTATGTGATATTTCATATTTGAGCCTGCAATGGTTGTAAAAATAATCAGTCTTGTCCTTCTACTGATACCCCAGTGGCTGGGATAGACTGGAATATTCTATGTGCTAACTTGGTATTTTACATGGAATACATTTCCCCTGTGTCTACCAGAAAGTCAGTCAACTTATTCTCCAGTGTCAGTTTTACCAAGGGCTCCTGTTCAGTTTAGTTGCTTAGTGTGTCTGACTCTTTGCAACCCCATGAATCACAGCACGCCAGGCTTCCCTGTCCATTACCACCTCCTGGAGTTCACCCAAACTCATGTCCATTGAGTCAGTGATGCCATCCAGCCATCTCATCCTCTGTCGTCCCTTTCTCCTTCTGCCCCCAATCCCTCCTAGCATCAGAGTCTTTTCCAATGAGTCAACTCTTCACATGAGGTGGCCAAAGTACTGGAGTTTCAGCTTTAGCATCATTCCTTCCAAAGAGATCCCAGGGCTGATCTCCTTTAGAATAGACTGGTTGGATCTCCTTGCAGTCCAAGGGACTCTCAAGAGTCTTCTCCAACACCACAGTTCAAAAGCATCAATTCTTCAGCACTCAGCCTTCTTCACAGTCCAGTTCTCACATCCATACATGACCACTGGAAAAACCATAACCTTGACTAGACGGATCTTTGTTGGCAAAGTAGTGTCTCTGCTTTTGAATATGCTATCTAGGTTGGTTATAACTTTCCTTCCAAGGAGTAAGCGTCTTCTAATTTCAAGGCTACAATCACCATCTGCAGTGATTTTGGAGCCCCCCAAAATAAAAGTCTGACACTATTTCCACTGTTTCCCCATCTATTTTCCATGAATTGGTGGGACCAGATGCCATGATCCTCCTGTAGGGATATTTGAATTGAGTATCTTAAATCTAGGTAAGCCCCCGAGTCTCTTCGTTCATCATCTGAATCTTCTTTCTTTTTTACCATCTGAGAGGTCCCACTACTTTTTTGTTTTCTTCAGCTTTCCTTTAAACTTTTTAGATTTCTTGGTAGCTCAGATGGTAAAGCATCTGCCTACAGTGCTGGAGACCCAAGTTCAACCCCTGGGTTGGGAAGATCCTCTGGAGAAGAAAATGGCAACCCACTCCAGTACCCTTGCCTGGAAAATCCCATGGACAGAGGAGCCTGGTAGGCTACAGTCCATGGGGTCGCAAGGAGTCAGACACGATTGAGTGACTTCTCTCTTCTTTTCTTCAGCTTTCCTTTAATTTGGGGCATTCTTGTTCTTTACCTATTGATAGCTTAGCTTTCTTAAGGTCTCCTATCTTTGGAGAATTCAATGCAGCAGCTGGAAATGGGGCATTTCACCTTATGTTTTCCTTTTTCTATTTCTTTTCTCTGCTGATGACTATTTTAAAAGCAATGTATACCAACTGAAAAAAGATCATCCTAAATGCATCATCTAATTGTTGCAATTTTCAACTGATATCTGAGGTGTTTTGCTGAAAAAAGGCTATATTTACTCTACTAGATTTTCGGAGGACTCAGGATCTGCTGTAGGCCTGATAAGTCCTTTCTCAAAATTCAGAGGATTCTTTCTTTATTTATTTTTTGTTGAATTTATTGAATTTGGTTCAAATTATTTTGCTACTCATAAAGGTAGTGAAAAGTGAAAGTAGCTCACTTGTGTCCAACTCTTGGCTACCCCCATGGACTATACACAGTCCATGGGATTCTCCAGGCCAGAATACTGGGGTTGGTAGCCTTTCCCTTCTCCAGTGAATCTTCCTAAACCCAGATATCCCACATTGCAGGTGGATTCTTCACCAGCTTAGTCACCAGAGAAGCCCAAGAATACTGGAATGGGTAGCCTATCCCTTCTCCAGCAGATCTTGCTGACCCAGGAGTGGATCAGGGGTCTATTGCATTGCAGATGGATTCTTTACAACTGAGCTATCAGGGAAACCCACAGCATTTTGGCCTCCTATGAAATAATGGAGTAAGGGAAATTGCTTTGCCCAAGGGGTGGATCTGGTCCAAACTAGATGTCCTATTGGACCTTAGATGATGATTCCAGCCCAAGTCTCTGTGTCTCCCAGTTAGAGGATCGCATAGTTCAAAGGCAGTGGGTCATCCATAAAAACCCAGCCTGATGGCTATTTACATTTAGGCTCCCTATGGAATAATGGAGTAAGGGAAATTGTTTTGCCCCAGGAGTGGATCCTAGTTCAAACTGGATGCCCTATTGGATCTTACATAATGATATCAGATCATGTCTCTGTGTCTCCCAATTAGAATATCACAGAATTTTCTAATTGATGCCTATAAGGAAGGGCATCATTCTGACCATTTCTTGAGTCCCAGTGTTGGGAACTGAGGCAGGTGCTATAGAAATGAGAGACAGTGGAAGGGGGTTATCCTAATTTCCTTTTCTTGTTTTCCTTACTATACCAGCTTAGATGCGTGCACAGGGTATTTCGTCATTCTTCTCCACTTCTTTACAAAATAGCTGTAATAGCAGGATTGTATAAAACCATTAAAAAGAAAAGGCTCTTCACCATTTTATTGTAAAATCATAAATTGCAATGTGTCTCTCTGTCCATTGTGGAACTTTTTTCTTCTACTTAAGAATATCTTACTTTAAAATAAGAACAGACAGGTTTGTGTGTGTGTGTACTCCTTTCCTTCATTTGACATCTGAAAAAGTTTTAAACATCACAAAACTGATTTGACTATAAATGGAGAAATAGTACTGAAACAAAATGAAACCAAATACCCAAGCAACAAATAAAAAATCTTAAATAAACCCTCAAGCACAAGAACTGTGAACTCAACCCCATGTAATATGATTCCTTAGAGAGTGTTGGGTCCACACCTATGGTACAAGAGACCACAGACAGTGCCTTTGTTAATTAACAAAGCATGAGTAACAGTTGGTAAGTTTTGTTTAAATACAGTGTAATGTACACAAGGTCCCAAGATAATTCTGCATAAATTCCTTGTGGAGATTCTAACAGGTACTCTGGCCAAATATTGTGCAATAATTTATAATGAGGCCACTTCTAAAAAATGTTGATGTATGGCAAAACCAATAAAATATTGTAAAGTAATTAACCTCCAACTAAAATAAATAAATTTATATTAAAAAAATGTGCTCCAGAGGGCTTTATTTAGGAATAGATGAAGACTTCTCCATCTTTTAAAGACAGAGATATAAAATAAAATGAAACAAAAATAACATATACAAATGAAACAAATGAATCAGTTCAGAAATCAGGTAAACGTCCAGCAAGTATTTCTTCTCCAGCAGGATATGCTACTCAAATACAAAACAAATTGACTTCTGGAGAAAAAACAAGACCCAAATGAAGGGGAAAAAGAGTTTTTGGCTATATGTACTGAGGGACTTACTGTTCTGTATCAAATCAGTCAGCCTCCATATGTTGATTTCTTACCTATCTGCCAAGCACTGGGGCAGCCAGTGGCACTACGGGAAATTTGAAGAGGAGAGCCTCAGAAATTGTCTCTAGTAGCCGCTAGGGCCTTCATCTCCAAATTTCCCAACCAGGGCCTCCTGGCCATGAGCATTATGACTCCTGACAGTTCCACCAAAATTTGTTATGGAGATCAAGCTCCTAATGCTCACTACATCACAGGCCAATAAACTGAGAGACATGGCACTGGGACAAGAGATAGAGACTTCATTCAGTAAGCCAACAGATCTAGAAGGTGGTAAACTAATATTCTAAAAAAAATCTAACCTCAGTTAGAATTGAAACTTCTTTTATACTAAAAGTGTGAGGGTTGAAGCTGGTTGTTACAAATTCTTGGTGTAGGAATTCTTTGTCTTTGGAGCTGTTCAAATAGGTCTGTTTACAGTATGCCTATAAACCTCTAATAAGACAATTGCTATTTTTTTCAACATTTTATCTCTATATGAAAAGTATTATAACTTTTTGAAGTTATAAAAGCATTGTAAGTTATTTTTCAATGATCTATCACTATATTCCTTTAAGATATCTTATTTTATTGATATTGTTTATAATAATTTTTAATATCTGGTGGAACAATTTTACTTGTTTTTATTATATTTACAGTGAATATGTCAAAATCTTTCCTACTAATTTTTAATTTAAATTGATCTTTCAATTCATTTGATAACATTCAGGAGATCTAATTAGAATTTGTATTAACATAATTAAAATATTTGGGAAGGATTGATATTGTTTAAATGCTAAGAACTTGTATTGATATTCATGGTAGTTATGTCAGGTTACTCAAATGTTAGAAATAAGTGCTTATTTTTTTCCTTGTATTTTCCCACAGTACTTCTTTTGATTATTCTGAGGTAGTGGATCTTATGACTTCTCATTTACCTGAATTTATTCTTTTTGGAATGGGAGTATCTATTCCACAGCTGTCCTATCACTGTATTTTTAGAAGAGATAACATGTTGTCTAGTTTCACAAGTTCACAGATGAAAAGAAATTCTGCCCCAGGATGATTCTTACTTGGAGACTCATTTATACCTAATTTATAAGTGTATAAAATTTTTGATTTGGTGTTGATCCTGGATTGGGGATCAATACTTTTGGGGATGTTGGGATAAGGTAACTATATTGAGTAGCTATGAAGGACATGGATTTGGGGGAGCAGAGGTTAGAGTTTAATGAGCTGATTTCTTCTTTCAAAATCCATATATTAAAATCTTAACTTCCAATGCACCATAATGTGATCTTATTTGGAAACAGATTGGTAGCAGGTATGATTAGTTAATGTAAGGTCCCATTAGAAACTTAACAACAACAACACTACCCAGTTTGTGGTCCTTTGTTATGCCTAACTAATATAATATTTTTCTCTTTAAGGAAAAGCAATAAACATCAGTTCAATTAGATTCAGTTCAGTAGCTCAGTCATGTCCAACTCATTGCAACCCCATGGACTGAAGCACGCCAGGCTTCCCTGTCCATTACCAACTCCCAGAGCCTACTCAAACTTATGCCCATCAAGTTGGTGATGCCATCGAAAAATCTCATCCTCTGTTGTCCCCCTATCCTCCCACCTTCAGTCTTCCCTAGCATCAGGGTCTTTTCCAATTAGTCAGTTCCTTGCATCAAGTGGCCAAAGTATTGGAGCTTCAGCTTCAACATCAGTCCTCCCAATGAATATTCAGAACTGGCTTCTTTTAGGATTGACTGTTTTGATCTCCTTGCTATCCAAGGGACTCTCAAGAGTCTTTTCCAACACCATAGTTCAAAAGCATCAATCCTTCAATGCTCAGCTTTCTTTAGAGTCCAACTCTCACATCCATACATGACTACTAGAAAAACCATAGCTTGACTAGATGAAGCTTTGATGGTAAAGTAATGTCTCTGCTTTTTAATATGCTGTGTAGGTTGGTCATTGGAGAAGGCAATGGCAACCCACTCCAGTACTCTTTCCTGGAAAATCCCAGGGACAGGGAAGCCTGGTGGGCTGCCGTCTCTGGGATCACACAGAGTCGGACACGACTGAAGCGACTTAGCAGCAGCAGCAGGTTGGTCATTGCTTTTCTTCCAAGGAGTGAGCGTCTTTTAATTTCATGGCTGCAGTCACCATCTGCAGTAGTTTTGGAGCCCCTCAAATAAAGTCTCTCCCTGTATCCATTGTTTCCCCATCTATTTGCCATGAAGAAATGGGACAGGATCCCAGGATCTTAGTTTTCTGAATGTTGAGCTTTAAGCCAACTTTTTCATTCTCCTCTTTCACTTTGCTCAAGAGCTTCTTGAGTTTTTCTTTGCTTTCTGCCATAAGGGTGGTGTCATCTGCATATCTGAAGTTATTGTTAGTTCTCTGGCAATCTTGATTCCAGCTTGTGCTTCATCCAGCCCAACATTTCTCATGATGTACTTTGCATAGAAGTTAAATAAGCAGAGTGACAATATACAGCCTTGACATACTCTTTTCCTGATTTGTAACCAGTCTGTTGTTCCATGTCCAGTCTACCTGCATGTTCCAGTTCCATGTCCAGTTTCTGAACTGCATACAGATTTCTCAAGAGGCACGTTAGATGGTCTGGTATTCCCATCTCTTGAAGAATTTTCCACAGTTTGTTGTGATCCACACAGTGAAAGGCTTTGGCATAGTCAATAAAGCAGAAGTAGATGTTTTCTGGAACTGTCTTGCTTTTTTGATGATCCATCAGATGTTGGCAATTTGATCTCTGATTCCTCTGCCTTTTCTAAATCCAGCTTGAACATCTGGAAGTTCACTGTTCACATGCTGTTGACGTGTGGCTTGGAGAATTTTGAGCATGACTTTACTAGCAGGTGAGATGAGTGTAATTATGTGGTAGTTTGAACATTCTTTGGCATTGTCTTTCTTTGGGATTGGAATGAAAACTGACCTTTTCCAGTCCTGTAGCCACTGCTGAGTTTTCCAAATTACTGGCATATTGAGTGCAGCCCTTTCACAGCATCATCTCCTGGTCAAACAAGAATAAACATCAACAGTTAGGAATCAGTGAACTAAAATGGGCTGGAAAGGGTGAATTTAACTCAGATGACCATTGTATGTACTACTGCTGGCAAAAAATTATTTAAAAGAAATGGAGTAGCCATCATAGTTAAAAAAAGAATTCAAAATGCAATACTTGGATAAAATCTCAAAAATGACAGAATTATCTCTGTTTGTTTTCAAGGCAAACCATTCAATACAACAGTAATCTAAGTCTATGCCCCAACCAGTAATGCTGAAGAAGCTGAAGTTGAAGAGTTCTATGAAGACCTACAAGGCCTTCTAAAACTAACACACCCAAAAGATGCCCTTTTCATTATAGGGGACTGGAATGCAAAAGTAGGAAGTCAAGAGATTCCTGGAGTAACAGGCAAATTTGGCCTTGGAGTACAAAATGAAGCAGGTCAAAGTCTAGCAGAGTTTTGCCAAGAAATACACTGGTCACAACAAACATCCTCTTCCAACAACACAAGAGAAGGCTTTACACATGGACATCACCAGATGGTCAACACTGAAATCAGATTGATTATATTCTTTGCAGCCAAAGATGGAGAAGCTCTATACAGTCAACAAAAACAAGACCAGGAGCTGACTGGCTCAGATCATGAACTCCTTGTTACCAAATTCAGACTCAAATTGAAGCCAGTAGAGAAAACTACTAGACCATTCAGGTATGACCTAAATCAAATCCCTTATGATTATACAGTGGAAGTGAAAAATAGATTTAAGGGCCTAGATCTGATAGAGTGCCTGATGAACTATGGATTGAGGTTCGTGACATTGTACAGGAGACAGTGATCAAGACCATCCTCATGGAAAAGAAATGGAAAAAAGCAAAATGGCTATCTGGGGAGGCCTTACAAATAGCTGTGAAAAGAAGAGAGGTGAAAAGCAAAGGAGAAAAGGAAAGATATAAGCATCTGAATGCAGAGTTCCAAAGAATGGCAAGAAGAGATAAGAAAGCTTTCCTCAGCAAACAGTGCAAAGAAATAGAAGAAAACAACATAATGGGAAAGACTAGAGATCTCTTCAAGAAAATTAGAGACACCAAGGGAACATTTCATGCAAAGATGGTCTTGATAAAGGACAGAAATGGTATGGACCTAACAGAAACAGAAGATATTAAGAGGAGGTGACAAGAATACACAGAGCTGTACAAAAATGATCTTCAAGACCAAGATAATCATTATGGTGTGATCACTCATCTAGAGCCAGACATCCTGGATTGTGAAGTCAAGTGGACCTTAGAAAGTATCACTACGAACAATGCTAGTGGTGGTGATGGAATCCCAGTTGAGCTATTTCAAATCTTGAAAAATGATGCTGTGAGAGTGCTGCATTCAATATGCCAGCAAATTTGGAAAACTCAGCAGTGGCCACAAGACTAGAAAAGGTCAGTGTTCATTCTAATTCCAAAGAAATGCAATGCCAAAGAATGTTCAAACTACTTCACAATTGCACTCATCTCATATGCTAGTACAGTAATGATGAAAATTCTCCAAACCAGGCTTCAGCAATACATGAACTGTGAACTTCCTGATGTTCAAGCTGGTTTTAGAAAAGGCAGAGGAACCAGAGATCAAATTGCCAACATCCACTGGATCATGGCAAAAGCAAGAGAGTTCCAGAAAGACATCTATTTCTGCTTTATTGACTATGCCAAAGCCTTTGACTGTGTCGATCACAATAAACAGTGGAAAATTCTGAAAGAGATGGGAATACCAGGCCACCAGACCTGCCTCTTGAGACCTATATGCAGGTCAAGAAGCAACAGTTAGAACTGGACATGGAACAACAGACTGGTTCCAAATAGGAAAAGGAGTATGTCAAGGCTGTATATTGTCACCCTGCTTATTTAACTTCTCTGCAGAGTACATCATGAGAAATGCTGAGCTGGAAGAAACACAAGGTGGAATCAAGATTGCCGGGAGAAATATCAATAACCTCAGATATGCAGATGACACCACCCTTATGGTAGAAAGTGAAGAGGAACTAAAAAACCTTTGATGAAAGTGAAAGAGGAAAGTGTAAAAGTTGGCTTAAAGCTCAACATTCAGAAAATGGAGATCATGGCATCTAGTCCCATCACTTCATGGGAAATAGATGGGGAAACAGTGGAAACATTGTCAGACTTTATTTTGGGGGCCTCCAAAATCACTGCAGATGGTGATTGCGGTCATGAAATTAAAAGACGTTTACTCCTTGGAAGGAAAATTATGACAAACCTAGTTAGCATATTCAAAAGCAGAGACGTTACTTTGCCGACTAAGGTCCGTCTAGTCAAGGCTATTGTTTTTCTAGTGGTTAATATGGATGTGAGAGTTGGACTGTGAAGAAAGCTGAGCACTGAAGAATTGATGCTTTTGAACTGTGGTGTTGGAGAAAACTTGAAAGTTCCTTGGACTGCAAGGAGATCCAACCAGTCTATTCTAAAGGAGATCAGCCCTGGGTGTTCTTTGGAAGGAATGATGCTAAAGCTGAAACTCCAGTACTTTGGCCACCTCATGCGAAGAGTTGACTCATTGGAAAAGACTCTGATGCCTGGAGGGATTGGGGGCAGGAGGAAAAGCAGACGACAGAGGATGAGATGCCTGGATGGCATCACCAATTCCATGGACATGAGTTTGAGTGCATGGGGTCACAAAGAATTGGATACAACTGAGCGACTGAACTGAACTGAACTGATGTAAAGAATATTAGATCAAGAATTAATGCTCAGAGAATAAAACTGAGGAATAACCAAAGAAATACCCTAAGTCAAGAGTAAATGACCCATGACAAATAACCCGGTGTGACACAACATTGCTATGTAATATCTTTCATTGTTCCTCCTTTAAAATGGGCTTGTTATGGTTATCCTGTCCCTATTCTAGTACTGTTCATTGAGTTGTGGGGAAATAGTAACATCTTTGAATAACATTTTATTCATATGCATCTGGATAAAAGAGGACACTTTAGGTTCTGATGGAGATTGCAAAATAATAGACATAATTGATTGCAGTTCTTGGGTGACTGTTAGTGGTGAGTGATTTTTTATGTGGCTCTCAATGTACATGTACACTGAGGCAGACTGAATTATTGTCTCCATTGCTTTCACTCTCCCTTGCCCTTCAGCAGATAATTTTTTCAAGTTTTCCAAGAATAGAAGTGTATTTTCTGCCTCTTCACTTTGAGCTTGGCCATATAATTTGCATTGATGAAAGGAATCTAATCAGTAGTGGAATTGTGCCAGTTCCAAATCTAAGCCTCAACAAACATCTGTGTCTATGCTTGCCTTCTCATACCTCCATAGTCATCATGAGGAGAATATGATCTCTTAGCACAGTAATGAAAATATGTAACTTAGAGTAACACACTTGGGCCAAATCAAGATCATTAGAGCCCCCACAGGCAACATACAGGTGCAAGAAGATAATAAATGTTTATTGCTTTCTGTCACTAAAGTTTTGTGATTTTTTTTTTTTAATTTAGTAAACACTGATTGGTAGAAAGTGAAAAAAGAGAGATCGCTCAGTTATGTTTGACTCGTTGTGATCCCATGGACTGTAGCCTACCAGGCTCCTCAGTTCATGGAATTTTCCAGGCAAGGGTACTGGAGTGGGTTGCTATTTCTTTCTCCAGGGAATCTTCCTGACCCAGGGATCGAATCTGGGTCTCCCACATTGCAGGCAGACACTTTGCTGTCTGAGACACCAGGGAATTGGTAAAAGACTACTATTTTGAGTCAGTGGGTAATTTTTTTTTAACATGTACTATATGTTTGTGAAAAAGTGGAAATAGTGGTAGATTTTATTTTCTTGGGATCTAAAATCACTGCAGATGGTAACTGCAGTTGTGAAATTAAAAGGCATTTGCTCTTTGGAAGACAAGACATGACAAATCCTAAATGGCATATTCAAAAACAGAGACATCACTTTGCTGACAAAGGTCAGAGCTATGGTTTTTCCAGGAGTCATATATGGATGTGAGAGTTGGACCGTAAAGAAGGCTGAGTGCAGAAAAATTGATGCTTTTGAACTGTTGTACTAGAGAAGACTCTTGACAGTCCCTTGGACAGGAAGGAGAACAAACCAGTCAATACTAAAGGAAATCAACCCTAAATATTCATTGGAAGGACTGATACTAAAACTGAAGCTCCAATACTTTGGCCACCTGATGTGAAGACCTGACTTATGGGAAAAAACCCTGACGGTGGGAAAGATTGGGGTCAAAAGGAGAAGGGGTCAAACAGAGGAGGATATGGTTGGATGGCATCACTGGGTCAGTGGACATGAGTTTGAGCAGACTCCGAGAAACAGTGAAGGACAGGGAAGCCTGGCATGTTGCAGTCCGTAGGGTTGCAAAGAGTCAGATATGACTTAGTGATTGAACAATAATAATGTTTGTGAATATATATGTATATATATACTTTTTCTCACTTCTGGCCAAGAAAATAGAAATTTGAGGGACTCAAACAACAGGTAATTTAAAATAAGAATAAATCAGATCTGTCATGCTGAGTAGAATATCAAATTAAACTAGCAGTTGAGAGAAAATAAGAGGAACTTATTTATCAATGATTTCATCTTCCTTTAGTTTCTTAGTGAACTTGAGCATCTCCTCCACCTCATCAGCATCTGCACTATGGCCTTTCTTGTCTGCAGGTGTGCTGATTCTCCACCTTCCCAGGCATGTGAATGCAATCCTCCCCTCATTTTAATTTTCAAAGTGTTGAGTACAGGTGTATAAAAATAAAACTAATTTTTACTTATTGATCCAGTATGCTTTAAACCTAATGAACTCATTTATAGATTTTAATAGTTTTTTTTTAGCAAAATCCTTAGATTGCATGCCTTCTGTAAATATACTTAACGTTACCTCTTGCTTTCCAAGCAAGGTGTCTTTTATTTATCTGTCTTCTGTAATTATCCATGGATAATTATAAATCCATTCTCTGGATTTATCTTCCAGCAAAATGTTGGATAGAAACAATTAGGGTAAATATTGTTTTGTTGCTGATTTATAGAGAAATTATTTAATTGTTTCAATTAAATATGATGTTACTTGTGCTTCTCTAGCATGTTTTATCTTGGGCCTAAGAAATGTTTTACTATCCCTAGTTTGCTGAGTTTTTAAATAAATGCAGTTTGCAGAATAATATTTTTTCTATGTATATTGATATTTACAGAAAGATTTTAAGTTAATCATTTACAGCCCCTTTGGATTATCTATTTTTTCTTGGATTTATTTTTAATATTGACATATATTTGACATGATTCCTTATTGCATGTTTTTGGGAAAAAAACCCCATAAATTTGCAAATGAGATCTAAATAAACTCAAAAGCTTTTGCACCGCAAAGGAAACAGTAGAAGAAATGAAAAGACAACCCACATAATGGGAGAAAATATTTTCAAATGATGCAACTGAAAGCAATTAATTTCAAAAATTTACAAACATGACTTTCAATATAAAAAATTAAAAAAAGCAAACAACCCAATCAAAAATGAGCAAAACACCTAAATATACATTTCTCCAAAGAAGACATATAGATGTACAAGAAGTACCTGAAAAGATGCTCAACACTGCTAATTATTAAAGAAATGCAAATCCTCATTGCATATTAGCACTTCCTTTGTAATAAATTAATTGCCGATATAAACATGGGCTTATTCCTGGGCTCTCTACTCTGTTCCACTGAACTAGATGTCTGATTTTGTTCCAGTCACCATACTGCTTTGATTGAAACTCTGTAGTATGGTCCAAGGCTTCTCCAATGACTCAGTGCTAAAGAACCTGCCTACAATGCAGGAGACACAGGAGACCTGGGTTCAATACCTGGGTTGGGAATACCCCCTGGAGGAGGATGGTGATCTACTCCAGTATTCTTGCCTGGAGAATCCCATGGACAGAAAAACCTGGTGGGCTACAGTCCTTAGGATCACAGAATGTCAGACATGACTGAAGTGACTTAGCACATATGCACACACTGTATAGTCTGAGTCAGTTCTCGTCTTCTTTCTCAAGATTGTTTGGCTATTTGGAATCTCTTGTGAGTCTATACAGATTTTAAAGTTATTTGTTATAGTTCTATAAAAAATGTCATTAGTATTCTGATAGGAATTTCAATGAATCTGTAGATTGCCTTAAGTATGATTATTTTAACAATATTAATTATCCCAATCCATAAACACGATGTATCTTGCAATTTGTTTGTGTTATGTTTATTTGCTTTCATTAGTGCCTTATAGGTTTTGCAGTGAAAATCTTTTTCCTCCCTAAGTTAGTTTTATTCATAATTATTTTATCATTTTCAATGTGACAGTAAAGGAGATTAAGTTCTCTTTCTGATAGTTCATTATTAATGTATAGAAAAGCAACAGATATCTGTATATTAAATTTTTCATTCTGCAACTTTACAAAATTTGTGGATGAGCTTTAGTAGTTTTTGGTTTGTCTTTAGGATTTTTTAAATGTAAAATTTCATATAATTTGCAAACAGTGACAGTTTTACTTGTTCCTTTCCAACTTGGATTTCTTATGCTTATTTTTCTTGACTGATATTCGTAGCTAGGATTTGAGTGCTATGTTAGAAAGAAGCAGTGATAGTAGGAATCCTTGTCTTGCTCATGATATTAATGGAAATGCTTTGTGATTTTCATATATGGCTTTTATTATGTTCCCGCTATATTCAACCACTCCATTCTAAAGGAGATCAGTCCTGGATGTTCTTTGGCAGGACTGATGCTAAAGCTGAAACTCCAGTACTTTGGCCAGCTCATGAGAAGAGTTGACTCATTGGAAAAGACTGATGCTGGGAGGGATTGGGGGGAGGAGGAAAGGGGACGGACGGCAGAGGATGAGATGGCTGGATGGCATCACCGACTCAATGGACATGAGTTTGCGTGAACTCTGGAAGTTGGTGATGGACAGGGAGGCCTGGTGTGCTGCAATTTATGAGGTCGCAAAGAGTCAGACACGACTGAGCAACTGAACTGAACTGATATCCACTGTGTAGATCAATTTTATAATAAATGGATGTTGAGTTTATCAACAGCTTTTTCTGCACCTATTGAAATGGTCCAATGGCTTTCATTCTTCACTTTATTGTGTTGTATCACATGAATGATCTGTGTATATTGAATCACTTTTTCTTTCCTTAGGTAAACATTTTATCATGGTTTATGAATCTTTTAAAGTCTTGTTCTATTTGGTTTGCTAATATTTCGCTTTGGATTTTTGTATCTATGTCCATCAGTGATACTGACATGTAGTCATTTTCTTATTTAGTGGATTCTGTGTCTGGTTTTGATACCAGCATGTTGTAGAATTAGGGCTTGTAAAACGAATTCTGAAGCATTCCTTACTCTGGAATATTTGGTAAGAATAGGTGATAGGCATTAATTCTTCACTAAATGTTTGGTGAAATTTAACTGTGAAGACATCTGGTCTTAGAATTTTGTTCTTTGGGAGTTTATTTATTACTGATTCAATATCATTACTTTTTAATTCATCTGTTCATATTTTTTATTTCTTCCCAGTCAATTCTTGGGAGATTTCTAAGAATTTGTCCATTTGTTCTAAGTTTTCCACTTCGACATATAATTTTTCATAATAATCTTTTATGATTGCTTATATTTATGTGATATTTGCTATAATGTCTATTTTTTATTTCTGATTTATTTATTAGGATCCTCTTTATTATTTTTATTGATGAGTCTGGTTAAATTTTTATGAGTCTTGTTTATCTTTTAAAAAAATGCCTCAGTTTCATTTACCTTTTCTATTTTTTGTTGGTCTCTTATTTATTTCTCCTCTGATATTTATGATTTATTTTCTTCTAGTGACTTTGGGTTTTGTTTGTTCTTTTTTTCCTGTCCCTTTAGATGTACTCTTAGGTTGTTTAAAAATTTTCTTGTTTCCTGATCTAAGTGTGTGTCTTTATAAGCTTCCCACTTAAAACTGCTTTCATTGCATCCTATATTTTGTTGCATCCTACATCCTAGATTTTGAATCATTCTTTTTGCCTGAGTTCCTTAAGTATTTTGGAACTCTTTATCAGGTATATGGTTTGTAAATATACATACTTTTTACTCTGTTTAGTCTTTCTTTGCAGTCCACTTGCTTCACAGACATGTAGTTAAATTACATGTTAATTTAATTTTTACTTCAAAATTCTACTTGGCAAAATAAACCTTACAAATTGAAGGTGTACAAAGTAAAATATATTATAAACTTTGCAGAGTAGTTTCCAAAAAATAGGTTTTTTTTTTTTTCAATTTAACTGGTTGCCAGATAACCAATTTAATTGATTGTGCTTCAGTTGGACTTTTCAGGTGGCAATTATGACCAACCTATACAGCATATTAAAAAGCAGAGACATTACTTTGCCAACAAAGGTCCATCTACTCAAGGCTATGGTTTTCCCAGTGGTCATGCATGGATGTGAGATTTGGACTATAAGGAAAGTTGAGCACTGAAGAATTGATACTTTTGAACTGTGGTGTTGGAGGACTCTTAAGAGTCCCTTGGACTGCAAGGAGATCCTACCAGTCCACCCTAAAGGAGATCAGTCCTGGGTTTTCATTGGGAGGAGTGATGTTGAAGCTGAAACTCCAATACTTTGGCAACCTGATGTGAAGAGCTGACTCATTGGAAAAGACCCTGATGCTGGGAAAGATTGAGGGCAGGAGGAGAAGGGGATGACAGAGGATGAGATGGTTGGATAGCATCACCAACTCAATGGACGTGGGTTTGGGAGGACGCTGGAAGTTGATGATGGACAGGGAGGCCTGGCGTGCTGTGGTTCATGGGGTTGCAAAGAGTCAGACACGACTGAGTGACTGAATTGAACTGAGTGGTAAAGAACCCATCTACCAATGGGTAATAAAATGCCCTCAATATATCAATGCAAAAGACATAAGAGATGCTGTGATCCCTGGATCAGGAAAATCCTCTGGAGGAGGGCATAGTAACCCACTCAAGTATTCTTGCCTGGAGAATCCCATGGACAGAGGAGCCTGGTGGGTTATAGTACATAGGGTTGCAAAGAGGTGGACGTGATTGAAGCAACCTTAGGACACTTACACACTCCAATTAATAAATGTGGAAATGGCAATTAACTTAATTAATGTAGTTTACTGTTTTATGCTGTTCTCATAGATTTACAAATCCTGAGTGTGGTATGCTATAAAATGTGCTATATTTTATTAGTTGATATAAATATGCAAGTATTATCTCTAACAGGTAAACTATGCATTACAATTTTAAAAGAAGAAAATGATCTTAAGGTATAATTTACAATAGCCAGAAAGCTAATTTCCATCAACAACAAAATAGATAAATTGATCTTCATTCACATAATGAATAATACACAGCATGAGAATGCACAAACCACAGTTGCCTGTACTTGTGGTTGATTCAGCATGACATTGAATAGAAGAAGCTATATATGATGGATAAAACTGTGCACACTGTGTGATTCAACTTACGTAAATTTAAAATTCAAGTGAAATGAATTTATTATGTAAGAAGTTAGAATTCTGTATACCTTGGGGAGGTTGCTGTGCATTGGGGAGGAGAGGAGCAGGAGGACAGGAACCTACCTGGACTCTGGCCACAGTTTGTTGTGTATCTGTGGGTAGACTGTGGAATGAATTCAGATTCTGAAAACAACTTGAGCTGCACATGACTGACTTTTGCGACTTTTGTATTGCATGTTTACTGCCCTAAAATGGTGCTTAAAAAAGACAAGGTATGATTAAGAAATAACCTTAAACTGTTACAAGGAATTTCAACAGTAGGGAGTTACTGTAGCATTGTGGTTCTGGGGCCCTACTTTGGAGACTGGCTGCTCTGTTGCTCAGTTGTATAATGTGGAAGAGGTGAGCATTTTGTATTTCAGTGTCCCTATCCACATTTTAGGGTAGTATTAGTACCTACCCATGTAGCTACCAAAAGGATCAATCTCTGAACGTCTGTCATGTGCTTGAACATGTTTCTCCCTCTTATGTACATGCCTATCTTGACAATAAGAATTGGCAAAGTATTTGTCACACACCTTTCATTATAAAGCACCAGAATCCTCAACTGCATATTCAATTTCTATGGATTCTTTCTTTCTTGAAGTTTGTGTATCAGAAAATTTTTATTATTGAACATACTTTGCTTTTGAAACCAGAAGTATTATAATAAAACTATTAATGGTGGCTATATATACACCTTGACCTTAGAACCTGGAATTTCAACCCTACTTCTACCAGAAGAAACATATGGAACTATTCACTAAAGCATCATTCATATTAGAAACTCAAGAAACACTCAGAAGATTTAAGATAAATATCATATAATTTAAGATTTTTCTAAGCATCACACTTTATCAGTTAAAATTTTAACATAATTTGCAATAAAGTG
>SJYC01062700.1:0-11495 GCA_006408675.1 Madoqua kirkii
CAAATTTATGAAAGATGCTAAATTTAAAATTCAGAGAGCAAAAAAAAAAAAAATCCAAGACAGGTTAAAGGTAAATGAACAAAGAATAATATCTTAAAATGCCAAAGACAAACTGTGTTTAAAACAACTCAATACAGATATTACAAAAAGAGGAATGAAAATTAGTTTATTTTGGCATTTCATTAACAACTAAGGAATCTACAAGATGGTGAAACATCTTAAAAATGCTGAGAGAAAATAACCAGCAACCTAAAATTCTGCTCACAGTAACACTGTCAACAACAGGAAGAAATAGAAGCCATGCTGGGGTGACATCAGCAAGATAGTGATGGACCCTCCATTCGCCTACAAACATACCAGTTCAGCAACAATTCACAAATTCCCTGTGTGAGAAATCCAGAAACTAATCAAAAGTCTCCTGTATAGCAGGTGAACACAAAAAATCATCAAAACCAGTAAAGAGGTTTGGAACAGACTCACATTAGAGTCCCTGACCCCAGCGCAGTGCCATGCAATTGGGACGAGACCTAGCTCTGAGCTTCTCCCAAAGGAAGGGGTTAGTTCATATGTCCAGCACCCCAGTGTTTCGTAGGGTGTTCCCCAGAGGTGAGACCTTCTATCTTACCAGTCTTGGAAGTCTGAGGTGTCCAATACAGTTTAGCTACCTAGAGGAGAATGGGGACAGCACCTTCAACTAGCAAACAATATAGCTCCCCTACTTCCTCAGCAGAGAGTGAAGAAACCTGGGCAACAACTTCCTGCTACTTCCTGAGGAGGGAAAGAGTTGAACGAGGCCCCCAGAGTCTCTGGAAAAGTTTGTTGATGCCAGTACTCTGCTGTTCATGGCCAGTCCCTGAAGACTGGGGGAGATACCTATTTTGTATAATACCTATTTTTTGTATAATGTGTTATAATGTATAATACCTATTTTGTATAATGTATAACTAATGCAGAGAGTTGAGGCTGAGGAAAATGAATCAAAGATGTTTCAAACAAAACAAATATCCAGAAACCCCAATGAACAGAGCTATATAATTTGCCTGACAAAAAATTCAAAATGACTGTCATAAAGATGCTAACCAAAGGCAATAGACCAAAACATGAACAATTTCAACAAAGCAGAACTTCAAAAGATAGAAAATATTAAGGCAATTTCTGACCATTCAGTTATAGGACTTCACACTTCCACTGCAAGGGGCATAAGTTCAATCACTGGTCAGGGAACTATAATTCCACAATCCACTCAGTGTAAACAAAAATGTATATATGTATATGTATATATATATTAAAAAATACAAAATATAAATCATGGAGCTGAACATGAAAACTAAAGTGAAAAATTCAGTGGTTCGTCAACAGACTGGATAATAAAACAAGAGAAAGGATCAATGAATCTGAAGACAAATTGCTGGAAATAATTCAGTCAGAAAAAGAAAAAGGAATAAACAAAGCTAAAGGGACTTACTGGTACAGCATCAAACCAATATACACATTGAATCCCAGACGGAAAAGAAAATACCAGAAAGGTTATTCAGTAGTAATGATGACTGAAAACTTCCCAAAAGTGGAGTAGAAAATAGACATCCAGATTCAAGAAGTCAAAAGAATACAAAGAAATGCACACACTCCAAGACATGTTATAATCAAATTATCAGAAGTCAAAGACCTTTGAATTTTGAAAGCAGAGAAGGAAAAAACTTGTCGCATACAAGGGAACCCCTATAAGGCTATGAGAGATTTTTCAGCAGAAATTTCACAGGTCAGAAAACAAGCGGGATAATCTAATTAAAGGGATAAGATGGAGGGGGTGGGCGGGGGACTGCCGAGCAAGAATAACATACTCTGCAAAATTATCCTTCAAAAAAATGGAGAGAGAATGATTTTCCCAGATAAACAAAAGCTAGAAGAGTTCACTACTAGACTCATCTTATAGGAAATGCTAAAGCGAGCTCTTCAGGTTGAAAATGATGCTAAAAAGTAACACAATAGCATAAGTATAAAACTCATTGATAAAGACAAATATACAGATAAGTACAGAAATTGTTTTACTGTAATGGTGGTGGGTAAATAACAATTCTGGTATAAAAGGTAAGAAAAATATAAAGACTATTAAAGATATTAAAAGATACGCAAGATAAATAGATATAAATAATGACACTAAAAGGTTGGAGTGTGGGCAGAAGTTTAAGTATAGAGTTTGTATGCAATTGAATTTAAGTTATCAGCTTTAAATAGACTTATGTAGGATATTTTTGTAAGCCTTAAGGTAAACATGCACACATATGCTATAGAAGTTACACAAAAGTAAAAGGGAAAAGAAAGTAACATGTATTAATACCAAAAATTAACAAAACAGGAAGACAGCAAGAGAGAAATAACAGACCAAAGAACTATAAGACTAATAGGAAGATATCAACAAAATGGCAATACAAATGATTTCTTTTTAATTGTACTTTAAATGTAAATTGATTAAACTCTGAAGTCAAAGGATATGAGTTGCTGAATGAACTAAAAAACTGAAAGACCCAACAATATGCTATATATAAGAAACTCACTTTCAACTTAAGGACACACATAGAGTAAAAGGATGAAAAAAGATACTATAAAAATAATAACCAAAGAATGTAGGTGTTACTTTAGTTAGACAAAATAGGCTTCAAGTCAAAAACTGTCATAAGAGACAAAAAAGGACATTATATTATGCTAAAAGGGTGAATCCACCAGGAAAATGTAACAATTATGAATCAGTATGCATCCAACACCAAAGTACCTAAACGTATAAAACAAACATTGATAAAATTGAAAGGAGAAATAAGACACTAATATCATAACTGTAAGAAACTTCAATGCCCTACATTCTATAATGGATGAAGCATCCAGACAGAAGATCAATAAAGAAAGTGAGCATTTGAACCATACTATAGACCAAATGGCACTAGCAGACATATCTAGAACATTTCACACAATAGCAACGAAATATACATTCTTCTCAAGTCTTAACATATTTAAGAAGATTAAAATAATGCAGAGTATCTTCTGACCACGCTGAAATGAAACTAGAACTCAGTAGCAGAAGTAAAACTAGAAAATTTACAGCTATATGGAAATTGATATACTCTGAACAACCACTGGATCAAAGAAGAAATCAAAAAGGAAATTAGAAAATAAGTTATGACAAAAGAAAACACAGCATACTACAAATGATGGGTTGTGGAAAAAACAATATTAAGAGAGATTTCTAAACCAATAAGCATCTGTATTTAAAAAGAAGAACGATCTCAGATGAATAGCCTAACTTTATATATCTCGAAGCTGGGGGACAAAAGAACCAACTAAGTCCAAAATTTGCAGATGGAAAGAGATAAGACTAGAGCAGAAATAAAATAGAATTTAAAAATAATAGAAAAATTGATGAAACTAAGTTTTTTGAAAAGCTGAACAATTCACATTCTTAGCTAGCCAATTAATAAGAAAGATAAAATAAGTAAAAGTAGAAATGAAAGATGAGACATTACAACTGATGCCACAGAAATAAACACGATCATAAGAGGCTACTACAAATATTTATGTACCAAAACTTGAGTAACCTAGAAGAAATGGATAAACTCCCAGAGACACACCAAGACTGAATCATGAAGAAAGTATGAACAGACCTATAACTCACATGGAGAGTGAATCAGTAATCATAAACTTCCCAATAAAGAAAACTCCAGACACATGGCTTCAATGGACCATTCAACCAAATATTTAATTAATGTCAGTTCTCAAATATTTCCAAAAAATTGGAGAACACTTCCTAACAAGTTTAGTGAGACAATCATCACCTTGGTACTAAAGTCAAAGATACCACCTGATAAGAAAACTACAGGTCAGTATTCCTAATGAACATAGATTCAAAAGTCCTCAACAAAATATTAGCAAACTGAATCCAGCAGCACATTAAAAATATCCAACAGCACACCATGACCAAGTGGGAATCACCCCTGAGATGTAAGGATGGTTCAGTATAGGAAAATCAATCGATGTGATACACCATATTAACAGAATAAAAGATTGCGCATGTTTTCAATAGATCTCAGAAAAGGTATTTGACAAAATTTAACCTCAGATACACAGATGACACCACCCTTATGGCAGAAAGCAAAGAGGAACTAAAGAGCCTCTTGATGAAAGTGAAAGAGGAGAGTGAAAAAGTGGGCTTAAAACTCAACATTCAGAAAACTAAGATCATGGTATCCGGTCCCATCACTTCATGGCAAATAGATGAGGAAATGAAACCATTAGAGACTTTATTTTGGGGAGCTCCAAAATCACTGCCCATGACGACTGCAGTCATGAAATTAAAAGATGCTTGTTCCCTGGAAGAAAAGCTATGACCAACCTAGATAGCATATTGAAAAGCAGGGACATTACTTTGCCAACAAAGGTCCATCCAGTCAAAGCTATGGTTTTTCCAGTAGTCATGTGGGAATGTGAGAGCTGGACTATAAAGAAAGCTGAGTGCTGAAAAATTGATGCTTTTGAAATGTAGTGTTGGAGAAAACTCTTGAGAATCCCTCAGACTTCAAGGAGATCAAACCAGTCAATCCTAAAGGAATATTCAGTCCTGAATATTCATTGGAAGAACTGAGGCTGAAGCTGAAACTCCCATACTTTGGCCACCTGTTGCAAAGAACTGACTCACTGGAAAAGACTCTGATGCTGGGAAAGATTGAAGGTGGGAGAAGGGGATGACAGAGGATGAGATAGTTGGATGGCATCACCAACTCGATGGCCATGAGTTTGAGCAAGCCCTGGGAATTGGTGATGGGCAGGGAAGCCTGGCATGCTGCAGTTCATGTGGTTGCAGAGTCGGACATGACTGAGCAATTGAAATGAACTGAACACCATTTTATGATAAAATCTCAACAAACTAAGAATAGAAAAATTACTTCAGTGTAACAAAAAAAGCTACATCATTTTATGTCTTGAGATATTTTCTAATTTCTCTTTCTCTAATTTTCCTTAACAATAGGAAAATCCAAAGTATATGGGGAAAATATTTTGAAAGACACTTGATAAAAGAATACATATTCATGGCCAAAAAAACACATAAAAAGACGCTCAAGATTACTCATCAGGAAAACGAAAATTGCAACAATGTGATACCATTAAATACTGACTGGAAAGACTGAAATTAAAAAGATTATACCAAATATTGGCAAAGATGTGGGTTAATAAGAAAGTATACCCTGATGTTAGGAGTGTAAAATTTTATAACCACTTTGAAAAACAGTTGGACAGTTTTTAAAAAGTGAAACACATCATAAAACAGCTACTGAAGTGGTAGATGCCCGACAGAAAGGAAAGCATATATCTCTGTAAAAACTTGAGTGTGAATGTTCAAAGTAGATTTATTCACAATGGCCAAAACTGAAACTGACCCAGATATCCATAAAATGCAAAGGGATAAACAAAATATGATATAAAGTATACAAAGGAGTATATTTAGCAGTAAGATAGGAATGTGCTGGTGATAAGCATAACAAGGATGAATCTAAAGTAGGTCAGATGAACAAAATGAGCTCAGCTCATACTATATCACTACATTTATTTTAAATTTTAGAAAACCCAGACCCAAAAAATAGATCACCAATTGCTTAGGACCTGAGCCAGAAGGGAAGGATATACAACAACAAAGAAGCAAGATGAAATTTAGAGGGTGTGGAAATATTCTATTTTTGACAGAAATATGGTTTCTTAGGTTGTTAAAGTATGACAAAATTCATCAAATTGTACACCTGCAAACATATATTATACCTCAATGAAATGGATCCTTCCTGAAAAAGGTGCAGAGTTTTGTTTGAAATTTAATGAGAGTAAGACCTAAAGTGTCCAACAAAAGTCCTTATTGTCAAAGCTGTGGTTTTTCCAGTAGTCATATATGGAGGTGAGGGTTGGACCATAAGAAAGGCTGAGTGCCGAAGAACTGATGATTTTGAATTAAAGTGCTCGTGAAGACTCTTGAGAGTCCCTTGGACAGCAAGGACATCAAACCTGTCAATCCTAAAGGAAATCAAATCCTGAGTATTCATTGGAAGAACTGATGCTAAAGCTGACGCTCCAATACTTTGTCCACCTGACGTGAAGAGCTGACTCATTGGGAAAGACCTTGAAGCTGGGAAAGATTGAGGGCAGGAGGAGAAGGGGATGGCAGAGAATGATATGGTTAGATAGCATCACTGACCCAGTGTACATGAATGTGAGCAAACTCCAAGAGATAGTGAAGTACAGGGAAGGCTGACATGCAATCCTTGGGTCACAAAGAGTCAGACATGACTTAGCGACTGAACAACATTAGTTAAAATGAACTCTGAATAATTTACACCTTAACTTATGGGAAGTTGATTTTGTTCTAAGTCTGAACAAGTAAAAAGAAAGTACCATACATCCCATGATACACCATCAATGTCTGCCTCACTCTACTATACTGTCCATTGCTTTAGGTTGGTCACTATTGTATATTTGTTGTGAAGGAAGTTTTGCATGCCCTTCAGCCCCTAGCACTGTTACATATGTAGATCAGTGCTTAATGATTTGAATGGTAGGGCAAATTCTTGGCAAGGTAAAGGAATTTAAAAGAAATTCTTTTCATCTGCAGAGAATCTCTAGCTTTAGCAAAGTTGAACTTTGCATCTAATTTGTTTTAAATAAAGACAAACTTTTATGAATTAAGTATCCTTGTTATCTTTTTGTTATAACTTTAAGGGATCTGTTAAAGTAGTATAATTTCATCAATTCTGAAAGTCTGAGTTCTACTCCAAATTCTGTTTTACCTGGCTAATTAAATCGCTAGTTTTCTGAGCCAGTTGTTTAATTTGTAAAGTGGTTAGTCTCACTGATATCTAAGACGTGTAGTTGTCATTATCTGACAGTGATAAAGCATCTAGAATTTGAGGGTTTCTTAAAAAAGCTCTGTTCTTACTGTGTGACCTAGTTCCGAAATCTAATACAGTGTCTGTATTAGATTAAAATACAGTGTCTGTATTAGATTAGATTTAACTTAAAATTCACAATGTCTGTTAAAATCAAGCAAAGTTTAGTTTGTTTAGGATGTAAATATTTAAATATTTAGAATCATCTGCTTTATATGATAAGATATAACTGTATTTCGAATATATATATATTTTAACTTTTAACAAAAATTCAATTACAGCTGCCATTTTCCATTAGTATACTGATCATGTGCTACAATTTTTTTCAGCTTTAGTCTCTCAGTATAAAAATGATTGTGGGGAGACAAATTGAGAGAGTAGCACTAAAATATATACATTACCGTATGTCAACTTAGATAGCCAGTGGAAGTTTGCTATATGATGCATGAGCTTCAATCTGGTGCTCTGTGACAACCTAGAGGGCTAGAAAGTGGGAGGCAGGTTCAAGAGGGAGGGGACGATATACCTATGGCTGATTCATATTGATATATGGCAGAAGCCAGCACAACATTGCAAGGCAATTTTCCTCCAATTAAAAATGAATTTTTCAGAAAAATGCTTAGGGCTTCCCAAGGGGCACAGTGGTAAAGAATCCACCGGCCAACGAAGGAGACCCAAGGTGTGCAGATTCAAGTCCCGGGTGGGAAAGACCCCTGAAATGGGAAATGGCAACCCACTCCAGTATTCTTGCCTGGAAATGGACAGAGGAGCTTGGTGGGTCACAGATCATGGGGTCACAAATAGTCGAACACAACGGAGCACACACACACACATAAAAATGCTTAAGTAGTATTTTCTTAAACTTGTGTGTTCTTTCTACAGCTATCATTTAGAACTTTGCCCAGTTGCTAATCAAGGCACCTGGGCTGGTTGGAGGTGATACTGTGTACTCTAGAACTTTTCTGTCATACCATGCAGTTAGGTTTTAAGCTAATGTGAACGATCACCATCACTGATGATGGTCAAACTGTTATTGTCCTTAAGATATCTAGATGGAAAGAAAATAATCAGTGTTCTTTCTGCTTCTTTCTCCCCTGGGATATTCTATTACTTCTGATACATTCTGCCTCTTTTTATGACCACCATTATCAGAATGATATTGTCCAATGAATTTGGCTGTCTCTTTGTTTACAAAAAGCAATTCTGCTGTCCTCCTAGTTTGAAAAGCATGAAAAGTTTTATGAAAAATCAGTAATATACAATGAGGAATTTTATATGGAAAAATGTTTTAAAGGGTACCACAGTTTCATCACAGATTCAGTTTAGTTTCCAAAGAAATTTAAACCTATAATGTATGAAATTCTTAGTTCAGAAATAAATGTTTATTCCTTTGTATAAGGTATATTAAATTTTCAATAAGAAAGCTATGCATAGTAAACTAATGAGTAGCCCATAGTAACCTGTTATATTTTGGGATGATTTTCAATGATGACAGCTTACAAATTTTACTCCTTAAAAAATTAATACTTCATTCCTGAAATAAATAATTATTTATGCTTTTAAAAAAATCTACTTCTAATTAAGTAAAGGATATAGTAAAGGTACTTTATAGTCTGCAAAAGAGCACAAAATAAAGATGTTAAACTGCTTCTAGGTCATTATATTTTACTAAACAGATTATTTGGTTTCTGAGTATATTTTTCTTGGGCATGTTAATTCTGCAGATCTTGAACAATGAACAAGTAGTTGCAGTGATGTATGTATGACACTATTATTAATAAAGCAGTATTTGTCTCCTTGGAAATTAAGGAATTGAACTCTGTACCATCAAAGATCTAAATGTATAGATGTATCAGAGAAAACCAGGATCCATTGAGCCTTGAATTAAGAGTCAGGACACCTAGGTTTTAATCCTTTTAATTTCTCATGTGTTCTTAGACAGTCCACTTCATCTCTAAAGCATAGCTTTATTTATAAAATTAGGTTACTGAATTAAATCTCTAAGGTTTCTTTTTGTACAGGAGAAACCAGGATACATTTCCAGTTGTCCTTTCCCAGTAGTCTTATAGACAGTGCTTATTCTCTTAGCAACAACATGTGACAACACCTATAAAGTGTTGCCAGCCAGAACTCACCTAAGACATGGTGTCCAGGGTATTTTTTTATTGGGAATTGGTCAAATAGGCATGGTCTCCCTGGCGGATTTTAATTACTCAATCTCCCACCTCTTCAAAGATCAAACTCATATTAAATTGTCTAGCTCATATAAATCATATTAGCATAAATTATTATGGTGGTCACATGGCCACCATAAATCACATTGTTAGCATAAATTATTTGGTATGGCCCAAGTCCCCAGATAAACAAAGGTATTCTTATTAGGCAGGATACTCCAAGGATTCAGAAATACCTCCCAAGTGCTAGGCAAGAACCAGATCTTTCTGTGGAATGTATAGAGTTTATACAACTCAGGCCTGCTGAGTTATTGCATACCTCATTGTATACCTTTATTGCATACCTTTCAATGAAGTAATTCTCTAGAACCTTCTTGAGAAAGTATGCTTGATAAGCAATTTTGGGGGGCTTTTTATGTCAAATATTTTTGTTCTACTGTTATAGTTTATTGATAGTTTAAGCAGCTATAGAATTCTAAGTTGGAGATAATTTTCCCTAAAGATTTTTAAGGTGTTGCTCCACTTCGAATGTTGTGATTGAAACTTGAAAGCAATTCTGTTTCTTGATCCTTTCTATGTGAATTGTTTTTATTTTCTTAAAACCTGTTAGATTTTTCTTTGACCCTAGAATTCCAAAATGATTTATCTTCATGTTTTCTATACATTTTGCTGAGCATTGAACATGCCCTTTCAGTTTAGCCATATGTATGCTTTGGTTTGGAGAAATATTCTTCAGTTTTTCATTGATTTTTCTCCCCTCCTTTGTTTCTGTTCTCTTTCTCAAACCCCCTAACATTTGGATGTTGGACTTCCAAGACAGATCTTTTCCTTACCTCTTCTCTATTTTTCAATATGTCTATTCTCTAGGTTTTGGGGGGAAGATTTCTCCAACTTCTAGCCCCTCTCTTGACATTTTCATTTCTATTAGCATGTTTAATTTCTAAGAGCTCTTTTTTGTTCTCTGAATTTTTTTATTAATAGTATCTTGTTTTTGTTTCTTGAGTGCAATAGATTTTCTTATCTCTCCAAGTCTACTAATGATCGGATTGATTTTCTAGTTTATTGTTTGTATTTTTCTTTTTCCATTAGCTTGTTGGGATCTCTATGTTTCATTGAAAACTTTTGAGTTATCCAGTTATCCTTGGCTGTCTTTTCATAATTAAGAGTGGAAGCTCTCAGCATGTGGGTGAGGCATGTACACAGTAGACAGACTGGCTAGACAGTTTGTTAGGGAACCCCTGATACTGGAATTGTTACATTTGGGTCTTTCCTCTTGGACTGATCAGATTTCTCAGGAGGAAAAATCCTTCAGAGAATAAAGCTGTGGTTTACAACAATTTGTGTATCTAGTCATGGAAGAGAGTTTGGGCGTGGGAGACTCCCTTTGATATTTATCACTAGTCTCTATGTTTTAGGAATGGTACCAAACTATCAACTGTGCCTGCCATCTAACTCATACTCTAGGTCAGAATAGCCTCTACAGAGAATAAACACCCAGGTATCTGCCAGAATGAATAAGTGGCATTTCAGGGCATGGACTAGGGAAAGAGATTTAGGGACTTCAGTTCAGTCGCTCAGTCATGTGTGACTGTTTGCAACCCCATGGAGTGCAGCACGCCAGGCCTCCCTGTCCATCACCAACTCCCAGGGTTTACTGAAATTCATATCCATCAAGTCAGTGATACCATCCAGCCATCTCATCTTCTGTTGTCCCCTTCTCCTCCTGCCTTCAATCTTTCCCAGAGTCTGGGTCTTTTCCAATGAGTCAGTTCTTCACATCAGGTGGCCAAAGTATTGGAGCTTCAGCCTCAGTCCTACCAATGAATATTCGGGACTGATTTCCTTTAGGATGGACTGGTTGGATCTCCTTGCAGTCCAAGGGACTCTCAAGAGTTTTGTCTAAAAGTATCAATTCTTTGGCACTCAGCTTTCTTTATAGTTCAACTCTCACATTCATACATGAATACTGGAAAAACCATAGCCTTGACTAGATGGACCTTTGTTGACAAAGTAATGTCTCCACTTTTTAATGTGCTATCTAGGTTGGTCATAACTTTTCTTCCAAGGAGTAAGCGTCTTTTAATTTCATGGCTGCAGTCACCATCTGCAGTGATTCTGGAGCCCCTCAAAATAAAGTCTGTCACTGTTTCCACTGTTTCCTCATCTATTTGCCATGAAGTGATGGGACCAGATGCCATGATCTTAGTTTTCTGAATGTTGAGTTTTAAGCCAACTTTTTCACTCTCCTCTTTCATCAAGAGGCTCTTTAGTTCTTTAGTTCTTTCTTTGCACTTAGGGACTTAGCTGCTCATAAACAGCTTTTATCCACCTCTGTTTCAGTCAGTTCCACTTCTCAGTTCCAGTGGTACTTGGTTCTCTTGGTTCCTGAAACTTGAAGATTCTATAA
>SJYC01062703.1:0-13361 GCA_006408675.1 Madoqua kirkii
TGAGGACTAATTTCCTTTAGAAGATCTCTTAAGCAGGTCATTGAAAGTAATCACAAAAGAATAATAATAAATTAGACTTAATTAAAATTAAATTTTCCCATCAAAAGGCAGGACTAAGAAAATGCTAAGGCAAACCACAGACTTTAAGAAAATATTTGCAATGCATACATCTGACAAGGAATCATTTCCAGTAGATGTAGGGACTGTCTACAACTCAATAATTTTTAACAAGACAGACCAATGTAAAAATGGTCAAAGATATGAACAGACTTTTCACAAAGAAGATGTACAAATGGCCAACAAACACAGTATCATTAGTCATCTGACGAAATGCAAATTAAAACCAAAATATCCACAGCATGGTTAAAATTAAAGAGATTGACAACTCCAAATGTTATCTAGGAATTGGAACAACTGGAACTCTCATATTTTGTTGGAAATATAAAATTGTACATCCATTTTGGGGAAAGATCTCGCAGTTTCTTACACAACTGAACTTAAACCTATCACATGACCCAGCAATTCTATTCTGAGGTATTTACCCAAGAAAAGTGAAAGAATATGTCCACAAAAAGATTTGAGTAAGAACATTCACAAAAACAGTCCATCAACAGAAAAAGTGAATGAACAAATTCTCATATAAAAAATTCATGTAATTATACAGTGGAATTAGTGGGGTTAACTGTCCTGGTTTGCCAGGGACTCAAAGGACTTCTGGAATACGTGACTTTCAGTGCTAAAACTAGGAAAGTTTTTTAACTAGGAAACTTTTGAGCAAACGAGGAGTTGGTCACCCTAATTGTCCACCTCAGCAGTGCAGAGACCTAACTACTGATACATCCAACAACATGGATGAATCTCAAAACATTATGCTGAGTGAGTGATACCTACATAAGAGTTCATATTCTATAATTCCATTTATGTGAAGTTCTAGAGTAAGCAGAACTAAGTTGTGATAAAAGCAGGGGAATATTTGTGTCTGAGGGGTTGGCTGGTGGGGAACATATGTCAGAGAACATTCGAGAGTGATGGTAATGTTCTTTATTTGTATACACCAGTTGTCAAAACTCAATGAATGGTAAGTTGAGGTTTCTACATATCTGTGTCTTGAAAGTACCTATAATCAAATACTGAACTCTAGTTAATGGTGAGTATACTGGAGTGAGGTCTAACTCTTCTTTACTTGTCAAGTGTGGAATTTCTAAAACAATGGTATATAGGTGTCTGAGGCAGAGGAAGGGAGAATCATTCTTTGAGGATTGCTCCTGAGTGGAATTGTTTGTCATGACTATTCAATTTAGAAAATTTTTCTGTAACTTTCCAACAGCACTTTCCATATGGCTGAATCCTTATCTTTTATTTTATGACCCTATATTTTGTGGGAAGAATCTTAATTTGTTTTCTAAATTGGTGGACTTCTTTCTCTATTATATGTATGTAGTTTGGCTGCAATTTTGCTTTGTTGATTACTCTGATATTCTTTGCTCACACTTCTTTGCAGTTTTTTATAATATTTACAAGTGTAAGTAGAGAAACTCCATATTATAAGGTGTATTACTTTTAGCAGTCATAGTATTTCTTAAAGTAGTGATTATAAATTTACTTATGGTTATATTAAAGGATGATAATGCTTACAGCATTCCAACTTTTATTACTTAACTTTTCTGCAATAATATAGTACTTTTAAAATGGAAACTGGATTGCTTTCAGATTAGCTTTTTATTAGCAACATTTTTATGATTCATAATAAATATGCACAGTAAAAATGCACATTGTACAAAAGCTTAGTCTTGATTAAAAAATTTAATCTTGCTAGGATTTTATTTTCACACATACTTTTTGCTGTAATAGTGAGTTAACTCAGAGAAGATATGCTGTTGCTGTCCCAAAATCTTTCAAGATATATTTCATCTTTAAGTTTGCTTTCTTCTCATTCACCTCTAAAAATGTGTTGCTCTTGTGAGGATGTCAGTTATAATAATATTTCTCAATCCTACCAAACCCACTGAAACCTTCTCATAAATTTTAATAACCTATTTCTATGCTGAAATTCATAGATTGTTTAACATACATACACATATAACTTCAAAAATTCAGTGCAATTGCCCTAATTATAATATAATAAGAAAATAAAAAGGAAAGTAATTAATAAATATTTGAATGTGTAGATCTGAGGGTGTGCTACAGTGGTCGGATGCTTGTATCTACACATAAAGTTGTGAATGAGACTGTAAATGCAGACTGTTACAGGTGTGTTGCTTTTGCACGGTTTACCGCAAGCAGTATTGCTGTCACTTTCATACCTTTCTGAAATATTTGACTGTTCTTGATAAAGGTCTGAACAAAAAACAAAGGACAAACTTCCCTCAATTTACATGTTATGTGTGTTTCTGGATATGTTGGCATCTATTTAAAACTATACAAGCATAAACTTTGTTTATATTTAAAACAGATGTAGGTTCTGGCTCAGATCATTATGGATAAGTTTTTCATCTTCATAAATGTCCAAGAGAACATGGGGAAGTTATGAAGGTCAGATAATTCTCTTATGTGGAGAACTCTCCTGTAAATTGTCAATCATCCAGCAGCCCTGGCCCTTGTGTGGTGAATGCCATCATTTTTGCTTAATCATTGTGACACTAAAACACAAACTTCTAAAACACCATATTAAGTGTTTTTCACAATATATGTTTGGCTATTGTGTCACTTTTAAGAATAATGTCTTTAAGATAAATAGGATTACAAAGGAAACCAACTGTACTCAAATATTTTAGGTTAAGAATCTCTGCAAAAGTGGATACCACACTCTTCTCCAATATACACACTCCAGTTGACAACCACTGTTATAACCAGTGTTATAACCACTGTTACATAAGACTTTCTTTCTATATTTCAGGAAATGGTGAAAGCTTTAGTGTTAAAATATTTTGGATTTGAAAGTGCATTTGGGTGCCTGCATCATTTTGTCATCAACATAACAATATCAACAGAGGATTAACATCAACTCTAATAGAACAAAGCAAATAGTACAGAAATTATGTTTCTATTCTAATTTTGCTTCTTATTGGAAATTAAGTGTATCACATGGACTAATGTTTCTATTTCCCATTCTTTTCTCATTGAGCCTAAACTACCTCTTTGATTAACATCGATCAGTTGCCAACTTGTTTATTCATATATTACTTAAGGGAGTAAGGTAACCTTGGCCAAACAAAATCTTCCTCCAGCTGCTGCTGGCAAGTTGACAAAGAACTTATATGTATTAACAGAGTAGTTGAAACACAAGTGGTTCTAAAAATAGGAATTGTAAAGCATGATAATCAAGAGTTGATTTCAACTGGCACTCACTCAGTGTTTTCTAGGGATGCATTGCAAGAGGTGACTGTATTGTATGTGGCCAATGTATATCATGATAAGCGTGCAGGCTGTTGTGATGATGACTTTTATTTCTTTTAGGGTATGTCTCTATGCCAGACTGTTGTCGTAGGCTCTGTGGTCATTCTTCTGTACTCTTCAAGAGCATGTTATAATTTGGTGGTGATCACCATTTCTCAGGATACATTAGAAAGTCCATTTAATTATGGCTGGGATAATCTTTCAGATAAGGTAAGAACCTAGCATGTATTGTGAATCTAAGTGTATGATAGTGAAGTTAGCCTGACTAGGAGAGTGTTTCAAGTGTTTGACTTACACGTTTATGGAATCTCTAGCCACTGTCAGTAATTATACTTCAAAGTTTTTTGTTTAAAAATTCTCATTCATATGTAGCAACTGAAATCATTCTTCAGAGAGAATTTCTCCCAAAGTAGTATTTTCTTTTCTTTTTGTGAATAATATCAACAGCGTATTAAATCTATTGGTCATAAATCTATTTTACTAATTTGTAAAGGATAGTGTTTAAGTATCTCTTTTATAAGTTGATATTCTGTCGTTAGCTAGTAAATGTGGTTATGTCTTTAATTTGCTAGGATGAAATTAATTCTCTCTTACCCAAGAACTACATATAACCTAAATATTTGGTTCAGTTTTAGATGTATGGCTTTTATGAAAATTTGGCATGATCGGTCTTGAAAATCGGTGTGCGTTCATAGTTCCTTGGGTATCTAGGTGTTTTCTGTAGTGACTCCTGGTACCCTTGCTATGCATATTTGACCTCCCAGCATTCTCCATCCTTCTGCTAGAAGTAGTCTGACCTAGGTGCGTGTCATATCTTTATTTATATTAATTAACTTTGTACTGAATTTAAGCATCCTGGAAGCTATGTTATCAGGATTTTAATTATCTTTCAAAGAAGGAATTTTCACCTTTGGTTCCATGTGGCAGATTCCCTTCACTCCTTTTCCCGTTTCTCTTTCCCCACATCTATTAGAATAGAAACAAATTCAACATGGAATTTAAGCCCAAAAGCATGTTTTTAAATAGCAACAGAGCTGAACGACTTGCATGTTACATTTCTCTACAGGTGTAACTCAGGGTAAGTGCGATTATTTTGCCTTTGGAGCAGCTGGAACCTGTAGTCTCACTTATAACCCTCCTCAGACTATGGGACCTAAACCTCCCATACCACTACCAATGTATTAAAAATATTTTCATAAATTGATGTGTTGGAAAAGTTAATACCTCTTTATTCTACTTAACATCAAAGCATTTTATGATCTTTAAAGGGTAAATGTCATTACAGGAGAAGCCATAAAATATGGGAAATTAATTTAGAGTTCTATGTGCTTGTAAGTCGATCTTTTAACTTACCCTACCTGAAGCAAGTTGTTTGTGGAGGGTGATTCCTTACATGTAAGACTGATTTTAAAACTGCTCGACCATATTCTGTTCACAGGCTCATGTAAAAGACATAAGTGGAGAAGAGTATATTGTATTTGGAATGGTCCTCTTTCTGTGGGAACATGTGCCAGCATGGTCAGTGGTACTGTTTTTCCGGGCACAGAGATTAAACCAGAATTTGGTATGATATCATAACATTACCTAATGCCTGTTCTCCTTATTTTAAAAAATAATAGAACATTTATATTGATTTTCTATTTTTGGCAAAGACTAAAAAGGATTATGGACTCAGCCACCTTTCTTAGTTGAAAAGTAAATCTTCATAGTCTATCTACTACATTGTTCACAGGCACCTGCTGGCATGATAAACAGTCACAGTTATAGTTCCAGAGCATACTTCTTCGACAATCCGAGACGATATGATAGTGATGATGACTTGCCAAGACTGGGAAGTTCAAGAGAAGGAAGGTAGTTGCACTGAATTAGTACCAACATAGATTTTGTTTTTTTAAAAAAAGCTTTAACCCAAGTATGAAAAGGGTGGTTTGCTGATATGTATCAATAAATAAGATTATTTAACACTGGTGCATAGAACAGTAGATGTTAAACCCATGATGAGACCTGTGCTATAAAGAATTATCATCTGCTCCTATGCCTTTGGGGGTGAAATGGCACCTTTTCATTTCAGGATCCCTTGTTAGTTCAAAGCTGATGGAGGTTGGTGAGCAGAGAAGAAATACCATTATATATGTTTCTGTATCTACTGTGCTGTTCAAAATGCACGGGGAAACCCTAAATAAAACTTGGGAAGCTTAGCTGCTAAAAGAAATCTTCAGTGTCCTCCTTGTTCCAAAATCATTACAAGTCCATCCCATTAGCTTCGGTATCAGTGCAGAGAAAGCCTTAATGCTCACTAAATAATGCTTTGAGTTTGATGCAGCATTTTCTATAATCCTCACTTCATCTGGACAAGTTACTTAACCTCAATTTTTTGTCTATTTTTCATCTGTAAAATAGGGATAATAGAACCTATCTGATAGGATTGTTGTGAAGGCTGAGTGCATGTGTGTGTAAACATACATATGTATGTCCTAGAATAGAGCCCAGTACATAATAAGCACTGTGTTACTATTATTATTATCTGATAATCAAGTTCTACTAATTTTGAACAGTATTTATTCATTCTTTTCTAATATGTGATACAGAATCAAGGATATTAGATATGTTATTGAATTTTGTAGAAAGCCATTATTTGGTGAAGAACATAATTCATTCACAACTATAAGTGCCAACATGAGTTATTATATCCTGATCACAGTCCTTTTTTGCCCCTTTTTTGCAGTTTATCAAATTCACAAGGTTTGGGCTGGTACGGCACCATGACTGGCTGTGGCGGCAGCAGTTACACAGTCTCTCCCCACCTGAATGGACCTCTGACAGACACTGCTCCTTTGCTCTTTACTTGTAGTAACTTAGATATGAACAGTCACCATAGCTTATACATAACACCACAAAACTGATGCATTACCAAGTTGTGATTCTTCAATCATTTTTCGTGAATGTGTATATTCAGTGTGTTTAAATCCCATCTGCATAAACGTTCCATTATCCGTTACAACTGAAAACAAAGCCTGGAAATGTGGCTGAGTCCAGTGGAGGACACAGCTGTTACTTTTGACCTCGTCCTGGTAAAATGAAGTACAATGGAAATTTTGGAGCCAGAGAAAAGAAGGATTAGATCTTAAGGGACTTGGTGGCCTCCAAACATCCTGACTTTGGAATATCAAACGCATATTTGCACTTTTATCTTTGTTCTGAAAGAGTACACTGCAGTCCCCAAAGTCATACCCAGTGTTCACACTGGGATATTATGTTGTACATCAAATCAGGAGGCAGTTTCCCTACAAAAATCAAAGCCTGTATATTCAGCAGTGTACTCCATGTGGAATTCTTACCCAATAAAGTTTATAGTGTGAACAGTGCACAGAATGAAGGCATAAAAATGTATCATTCTTTTGAAAGATCTATTGAAAATATGTAATCATTGAAGATAGTTCTTTTAAGCATGATTGTACAGTACTAACTGAAATTATTCAAACAATCATTTTAAAGAAATGATACTAGTAATCCTTTACAGGAAGGACCAGCAGTGTTCTTTGGAAAGCCACAGTCATTTCTTCAAGAGCAAAGAATACTAATCAAAATTATTCTCTACTTTGAGAATTGGTCAAGTGATTATTCTGTATGGTTAAGATAACGCAGTAGTTTAAGCATGATTCTTCAAGAAAACAACAGCAATTTTTGTGTAGGGAGATATTGATAGAAACTTCTTAGGACTAAAGTTTACAGATGCATTTAAGAATTATTCAGAAAATATACAATTCTAAGTTAAAACATGAATACATTTTCAAAGGCATTCAATTAGCTGAAATATAGCAAATCTTACCTATTATTCCTATGAATCAGGATTATCCTCAGGTAAATCAAATCATGATGTTATTGCAGTGAACTCAAGTGCAATACTTTGTAATACATGTAATTCTTTAGTTTTCATTTTTATATCTTGCATATGGGCAAAGCCAAATTAAATTTAATTCAAATTAATTCCAGCACTAGACTAAATGAACAACTTATGTGAAGGTACTAACTAGGTAAGTATAAAAACCAGTGGTTAACAATATTGGAGTACTTTTAGAATTACATTAAAACTGTCTTGAACGTCCTATCTTAGATCTAAAAAATATATATATATATGGTAGGCTAAAGTGATAGAGAATTTTAAAATGCACTTTCTACCAGTGTCTATATGGAAAAAAGTAGATGCTAAATACCTCAAGAGCCCAAGGTAACAGGCAACATTGGGAAGTTGTCACAACATGCTTAAAGATGACTATAAATGGTGATTTGCTAATCTATTTCTTCAGAACTGGAACTAATACAACTGTCCTTTTCTGTCTTTACTTTGATTAGAAACTTACGTTCTTTTTCTGCTCTTACATAAAACATCGTTTAACTTTTTGATTGATTCAGTAACTTCACAGAAGTATAACAGTAAGTGAAACCCTAAGGAAAAAAATGAAATTTTTAATGCTTTTGATCTTTTGGGAAGCTGGTACACAGACAAAGAAATTTCATCTTTTTATCATACAAAATAATTCTGAATTCAGTCCAAAGCATAAACTTATACATGTCACTTTGGATTTATAAAATTTATAGTATAGAATTTATAGGTCATAACAGGACAACATACCATGCACTTACCTGAGCATATTTTTACTGCAACTTCAGTTACTGGGTTTCTTTTCAGAATGCCGACTATTTATTGTCTTAATAATGTTAGGTATTTAATTATCTAGGGCTGTCTAAGAAGATGTTGCCTTTGTTAATCCTTGGGGTTCAAAGTGAACATTTTTTCTAGGAAAGCTTCCCCAGACTTCCCTACATGATGCTCCTATTTGACCAGATAAGTGAGTATTACTTTTTAAAAATATTTCAGATAAAATAACCTGGTTTTTTCAGTTGCATTAGTTGATTCTTCCAAATCTGAGATTTGTAAATTTCCTTCCCTGACCAGGGAACCTAAATTCTTGCATTTGTCTCCTTAAAGACATCTCCCAGAATAAATCACCAAAGACAAAGAAAGATAAACTTCTGGCCCATTTTTTGCTTAAAAATTTCAAAGCACTAAGAGCACTTTAAGTCTGGTCTTGAAAGAAGGAGTTGTTTATCAAATCAAAGGGCTATCGATCCCCTGTTCATCCTGCACTGAAGCACATGATCACAATTTCAAACCTTCTTTTTGGTTCACTAACTAGAAAAGAATTTCATTGCTTAAGTGTGTAATTCTACAGTGATTAGCAGTACTTGTTTTGATTGTTTCATTTGGATGGTCATTAATTTTGAAACTCTTGCCACTCATTATAACTGGTAGTAGTTTTATGAAAGATGTAATTTATAGCTAAAGTGGCTTTTTTAAAGCATAGCTGCCTTTTTTATTGTTTAACAGTGTTTCTCAGCTATAAAATCAGTGTCAAACTGGTTATAAAAGTATAGCTGTGGCCAATGAATGTATTTATTTGTTTCACTAAATTGTAACAAAACACTACTGTTACAAATAAAAGTGTTTGTGCTTTTATTTGGAGGTCTGGTTTTCTTAATCTCTTTAACAGACTACACCCATTGAGTTTCTGTCATGTAAGGATAAGACGTCTACCATGGGAAAGAGAATACCTAGAGTTACAAATGACAGTTTACTTTAAGTGAGCTTGTCATTACAGATATCCCTTGGCTTGTCCTAAGCGAAAATGCATCTAATACAGCTGGCCTAGAACATTACAGCTTAGACTGAAAGTGAAAGTGAAGCCACTCAGTCGTGTCTGACTCTTTGCGACCAGCTGGACTGTAGCCTACCAGGCTCCTCCATCCATGGGATTATCCAGGCAAGAAAGTTGGAGTGGGTTGCCATTTCCTGCTCAAAACACTTGTATTAAACTACAGTTGGGCAAAACCATCTGATACAAAACCTGTTTGGTAACAGAGTATTGAATATCATGTAGAATTTATTGCACACTGTACTGAAAGTAAAACCAAAATGGGTGTATTCAGTACAGAATGGTTGTGTAGGGGTTGTTTACCCTTGTGACTGCGTGGCTGAGCGGGCGCTGTGGTGCTGCCACCGCCCCAGATCGTGAGAGAGGTCTGTACTACATATCACTAGCCTGGGGGGGAAAGACCAAATCAAAAGTGGGAGTAGTTTCTATCATATGTGTACCGCTTTTGCCCTGCTGTCAAGTTGAAAAATCTAAAGTCGAACTGTTGTATACGTGGATAACTGTATGTACTGAACATTGAGATAACTATGTACATTAGCTGTACACTAATTAGTATTACACACTAATTTGATATGAAATGTCATACTTTAAAATACCAGTGTTATTAGATAGTATGCACGTAGGTGCTGAGTCGCTTCAGTTATGTCCGACTCTGAGACCCTATGGACTACAGCCTGCCAAGTCTCCTCTGTCCACAGGATTCTCCAGGCAAGAATACTGGAGTAGGTTGCTGTGCCCTCCTCTAGGGGATCTTCCTGAGCCAGGGATCGAACCTGCGTCTCTTACGTCTACCTGCATTGGCAGGTGGGTTCTTTACCACTAGCGCCACCTGGGAAGCGCCACCTGGGAAGCCCATATTAGATAGTACACGTTTATTGAAACAAGAAGCTAAGAAAATCCTTGTGTGAAAGAACTTACAACACTGCTCTCCTTCCCCTTAGATTCTTAAACAGGTAGAAATTTATCTAGCTCATAATCCTGGGCAGCTTTTCTTTGATTATTCAAGAACTTCTTCAGTAATGTTTTCCCCTGAAAAAAAGAGTTCTTACCATTTTTTCCATAATAGGCCCCTTTCATAACTTGCCAAAACCACACCAAATTTCTAATATAGTTTTAGAAGCTTTATTGATCATCTAAAGTCCAGAAATCCTTGGTGCCTACTGACTTACTGTGAAGAATATTTGGAGTGAAGGTATGATCACTAGTAATAATAAAGTTGTCATTTTAAAAGCAGTTTATTCAACAAACATTTATTAAGTGTTCATATGCCAAAAACTATGCCGTGGAGATGCAAACATGGATAAAGTTCCTTTTCCTGCTCTTAAGGAGCTCACATTCTAGTAAAGGAGACTTAAAAAAAAAACAAAACAACAATACAGTACAATAAGTGACACAGTAGAGGTAGGTTGTAATTACAGTGGTGACGCAAAAGAAGAACTTGATGATCCTCCTTGGATGGAGCAAGGGCCAATTCACAGAAGTGATCGCTAAGCCGGACCTGCAAGGACACACAGAAATTTCCCAGGTGGGGAAGGATGGCTAGGGCACTTGATAGAGAACAGCAGGCACCAAGGTGTGGAGGCCTGACGATGCTGCATCTGAAGAACTGCAAGTCTGTTTTAGCAGAACGTGAGGTTGGGGGAAACAGAAAGACCCCTGTCGGAGTACTCTGTTTACCAAGGAAAGAGGTCTGGTTTCCTCCTAAATGAATTCACTGTGTATTAAGCAGGGAGTAACATTGTGAGAGTGCTTCCAGAAAGCCCACTGTGGTAACATTGTGAAGCAAAAGACAGGAGACAGGTTGGGTGCAAGGAAAAGGTTTGTACTTTTAGGGAAGAGCAATGAAAATGCAAAGACAGTGATATATCAGAGAAATGGAAATAAAATCCATAGAGATTAGACACTGGCTGGACAGGGGAGTGGAAGGGTTATCTAGAGAATTTAGATGATGATGGTTCTAAAATTAACCAAAGGACGGAGCACAGGCATAAGAGTAGGTTTGGGGCAGAATAACTTTTTAAGAAATACACAGGTGTCTGTGGGACAATCAAGTGAAGATGCATAGAAGGAAGATGGTCTGGGTTTGGGCTAAAGATAAGGATTTAAGAGATCACTAAATTGGAAGGACTCAAGAGTGAGAAGTGGTGGTGCTGAAGACAGCAGGAATAAACGCCTAAGGACTGACTTAAAGCAAACATGGAAAGAGGCACTCAGAAGTGAGGGAAATACAAGAAACCTAGTGGAAAACAGATTTTTAAAGAAGGGGCTGTCAACAGTGTCAATGCAGAAAAAAAGTAAGAAACGGCTTGTGAACCAAACCATAGATTTAGAATTGGGCTTTAGACTTCAAAAGACAAGATTGTTAGCTACTAAGAAAAAAGGCCAAATTTCAGTTAAAGGAGCAAGTTGACGGGGACGAAGTGAAGACGGGAATATTCTTTCAAAAAGTTTAGCTGTTAAAAAAAGAGAGAAGGTAGGGGCATAAGATGAGAGTTAGAGAGTCACACAGGCAAAATAACCATTTAAACCCATCAACCAAGTTTTCAGAGTACCACACATGTCCTGACACTCCTATATTTGGTGCCCACTTCATAGTCTTGAGTCTCTAACAATACTGACCTCATAGTAGGCTAATATCTTTCTTTTCCTGCCCTATTCAAATTAGGGGGGCAAAGAAATAGAACATATATTATTGAACTTAGTTCTGTGATAATCAATTTAAATATGCTGAATACATTTTCATACATTCACTCAAAAAATATTTATTGGACACCTACTATGTACTTGACACTGTATCAGGCTGTAGGGACATAAAGAAGAAAAAGTAGACAGTAGTGTTAAGTAGCATTTCTAAGCCATTATATAAATAAACCCTGCTTTATTAATAATGTTACATCTCAACCTGATATACCTGCTAAGACATACAGAAAGAACCCATAACTTTGAGGTATGCACTTCCTTTTTCCTACAATTACCATGTGCTATAAATTCCTAAACCCCTTCAAATATTTTTATCATTGAAGATCTTCCCTTAATGAAGTCTTCTAAAAATTACAGTTTAGTTATGGGGAGAAGAAAGAAATGAATATGACGTGCAAAACCCCAAAATTTTATGCCTATGACTATACAGCATTAAAAGGGTAACAAAATTCAAAAGAGAATTTTAGATTGGAACTCAAAATGATTCCTTATTCTAAGGCTTATAGTAGTATATAGTTGCAGATATTTTTCCTGAAAAAAAAATCATTGAAACATTATTCATATTACCATGGTTCAAAGGACATGATGCCTATAACGGACGCTTCAAGAGAAAAAATAGTATATGTGTGTATATACACAGAGATAGCATGAACAAGAAAGCAAATATGAACAATTAAGGAATCTGGTAAAAAGAATTCTTTGTATTGATACTATCCTGGAAACATTTCTATAAATTTGAAATTATATAAAAATAAAAAGTTTCCCCAAATTTTTATTCAGAATCAGGGAAAGTACTATGAGAATAAATATATAAATCTATTCAACTTTTCACACTGTTTAGAAATCACTTACACCCTTGAATTATCATTGTATCTTTCTACACACCAAAATAAGCCAATCAAAATAGCAAAATAACTCTAGAAGTGATTTGTTTCATACCAATGTATTGTAGGGTTGCCAAATAAAACACAGAACTCCCAGGTAAATCTGAATTTTAAAGGAGGAATAATTTTTTGGTATAAGTTTGTCCCATATTACATGCAACGTACTTATATTAAAAAACTGTTGTTTATCTGAAATTCAAATTTAACTAGGCATTCTGTATTTTTATTTACTAAATCTGTTCACCCTAAATGTTGAACATTTAGGCTGTTAGTAATTTAGGCTGTTAATAATGAAACATAACATTCTCTTATAAACACTTTCACATTGGCCATAGTTTAATTTATATTATGTCTTCTTACACAAAATTCTAGTTTGAGAGACTTAAAACATCATTTACTTAGATTTACCATATGTGAATTTGATAATCCTGATGATTTTACTTAATATTAAACATTAAAGATGTACCACATTATCAAAGTTTTACTTTTACTCACAATAACATTACACATAGATTTAACACAATTTAAAAAATTATTTAAAACAACATTCCCTTTTACAAAAGCAGCTTTGTATAAAACATTTGACTTAAGACTGTCATTGCTATTTATGCCTTTGAATGAAATTCCATTCTTTGGCCTCCACTGTCCAGGAACAGGCACTTTTCAA
>SJYC01062707.1:0-10907 GCA_006408675.1 Madoqua kirkii
CTTTGGAAGTCACATCTGTCTCAAAACTATGTCAGTGGCATTTTTTCTGAAGAAAAATAATTTTTCTAAAATGCTTATTATTTTCAATGTTTTACAAAATTGTCCACAATCTTCTTCAAAGTTAATTTTAAGGTTAATCTGAAATCATCACTACTTTCAACTGACTCTTCTCTAAAGATACAGTTTTTAATTGAGAAGACTTCCCTCCTGGCTCAGCTGGTGAGAAGTCAGCTTGCAATTCAGGAGACCCAAGCTCCATCCTTAAGCTGGGAAGATCCCCTGCAGAAGGAAATAGCAACCCACTCCAGCATTCTTGCCTGGAAAATCCCCAGGGACAGAGGAGTCTGGCAGGCTACAGTTCGTGGGGTTGCAAAGAGTTGGACACAACTGAGCCACTTTCACTTTAACTGAGAAAAATATTACTTCTACAGGTAAATATATGAAAATATTTTAGCCCACATATTTTCACAGTTCTATTCTTTGCCTCTAAGTACATCTCTTTAATAAATAAGACAAAATCATCAAATAAATTATCTTCATTTTTTAATTAAATGTTTTGCAAATAGAAATGAAATTGTAAGCTTTCTTAATTTAAATCCATTTCAGGTCATAATTTGGGATTCCCTCATAGCTCAGAATATAAATTTATCCAGTGAAAACCAAGAGTTCATTAAGAGGAGACTCTTCCCACAAGAGGAGAGTCTCCAAAACACAATTGTAAAATTTCAGAATTTAGTATACCATTTAAGCTTTCTTCACTTAATATGTAAAGTTCTTTCCTACTTTTCACATCAGTGAATATCCAGGTCTTTGTTTACAAGCTTTGCTATAATAAGTATAACTTACTAAAGCTTCAAAAGCTGAAATTTGTTTTGTTCTTTTCTTTAAGCAGTCCATCAATATATACTTTGAATAATGATTCTCTACTGATTTTGAAAATGCAACCAACATTTAGAGGGCTCGTTTCTTTAAAACTGATCAGTACCAATGAAGGATTCTTGGACTATTTAACAAAATAGTTCTTCAAAGGCTCAAGCATTTATAATATTGGATTGATGATGGAGAACAAAGGAAGTCCACTATGATGCTAAAGTAATATTTTATTCAGCATAAGCTTCATCCCCAAAACTTCATAGTCATTACTTAGTATATATATAAATACAAAATCTTATTTTGTTGTTCAGCTGCTCAGTCATGTCCGACTCTGCGACCCCATGGACTGCAGCACACTAGGCTTCCCTGTCCTTCAGCATCTCCTATGTGTTTTGACAAATATATATATTCTGAAAATAGTACTTGTCAATAGATAGAAGTACTAACTTCTATCTTAAGTAGTAACATATCACAGCATGTCAGGATACAATTATGAATTATATATGTACCTCAACCAATTACACTTCTGATTTAGTTAAGATTTCTTGATTTCGTAAGGACATTTCCTGACTTAATGTTTCTTTTTCCTTAATATTTTATTATTTGGCTGTGCCAGGTCTTAGTTGCGATGTGTGGGATCTTTAGTTGTGGCTTGCAAACTGTTAGTTGCAGAGTGTGAGATCTAATTCCCTGACTAGGGATCGAACCCAGGCCCCCTGCATTGGGAGCATGAGTCTTAGCCACTGGACCACCAGGGAAGCAGGGCACCATTTCATCAAAATTTAATATGTGTATCATCCCCACAAAACAAATACTTCATCTTCAATTCTGAACTTTAAATGAATTTATACTAACATTCAGTGACAAATGCTTTTCTTCAACAGAATGAACTTCTGAAAATTTTACTTTGAGCATCAACTGAATGAAAAAAATCAAACAATTTCTGGGACTTCCCTGGTGGTGCACTGGACAAGAATCCACTTGCTAATACAGAGGACACAGGTTCACTCTCTCGTCTGGGAAGATCCCACATGCCTCAGAGCAACTAAAGCCTGTACGCCACAACTGCTGAGCCCGCACTCTAGAGAAGCCCATGCAAAGCAACAAAGACCCAGACAACCAAAAAGAAATAATTTCTTTTAATTCTGGAATTAAAATGATTATTTGAAACAGCTGATGATGGCATCATTTAATTACATGCAAAGCTCTGCACTAGAGCCAACACATTAATAGCTATGACTTCATTCTTTGTATATGAATAAAAAAATGCAGAATCAAAAATGATCAAAATTAGTTTAAATCTAACACAGAAAAAGTGCAGAACAGTCATTGCCTCCAGGGAAGGAGTATGGATTGACTGGGATGGGGTATGAAACAACTTTCCAGGGTAACAGCAATGCTCTGTATTGAAACAGAAGTCTAAGTTACAAAGGTGTATGCATTTAACAAATGCACACTTAAGATGTGTGCACTTCATTGTATATCAATTTTATTAAATGTACATGTAAGCAAATATTAGACTCTACTCAATGATATACTTCTAGTTATATATATATTTAGTTAATGACATACAGTGAGGGCAACGTATACTGATGCTTAAAACTTATTTGAAATACATCCAAAAAATAAAATGGTTTAATGGATGGCTAGAAGGATGAACAGAGAGACAGACATGCAGTAAAGTGAGTTTATGAAAATGTTAATGGTAGAATCTAGGTGATTAGTATGATTAGTATGATCCAGTGTTCACAGGAAAATTCCTTCAACTAGGCTGTATGTATGAAAATTTTCATAATAAAATATCAGAAAATTTTAATTTAGAACAGTTATTTAGTCTAAATGGAAGGTCACACATCCCCAAATGATATGTAAATGTATCATCTGCAGCTGCACATGTTAAGCTGTCTTAGACACACCCTTCTTAAAACAACCACTAACTTACAAAGTAGATGCTCAGGCTTTGTCAGCAGATCTGTGTGTTTTGATTTTCATACGATCAGCGATACTTCCATGGTTCTTATGGATGGTAAACAATAACCCTTGTGTGAGTTATATATCATCATCAACTGCTGTGAGAAGTGGAAATTCAGTACTTCATTTTTCATTAAACATGTACTTTCTTTTTCCTCTTTTAGTTCTTTCAGCCAAAAGGATTCACTGTAAAATTTTAAAAGTACTAAATAGTAATAAGTGGTTGATTTGCACCATGCAATGAAGGATAAAGCCACTATAAAATAGGACTACTCTCTCTCTGCAGGACTACTCATCCTCTGCTTCTCATACATATTTCTCATAAACCTGATCTATAATTTCCCAGGTTTTTCACTGACCAGTCAAATAGCGCCTTAGGAGCTTAGGACATATAACAGGTATGACGCATACCAAGTGAAATGTGTGGAATATGTGTGAATCCTATTTGAAATCGACTATTCAGGTGTCTCAGTGGGTAAAGAATCTGTCTGCAATGCAGGAGACGCGGGATATGCAGGTTTGATCCCTGGGTCAGGAAGATCCCCTGGAAAAGGGCACACCAAACCACACCAGAAAAGCCAATGGACAGGGGAGCCTAGCAGGCTACAGTCCATAGGGTCACAAAGAGTTGGACTGAAGCAGCTGACCGTGCATGCACATACATTAAGGCATTTATGAAACAACAAGAGAGACTGGAACCCTGACTGGTTATGTGGGGGTTTTAAAGTATCATCTGTCTTAGAGATGCATACAAAATGTTTGTAAACAAAATGATTTCTCTCAGACTGGCTTTAAAATAACTGGGAGAATGGAGTGGAAGGGATAGATGAAACAAGATTGACCATATATACTGTAATGCCTTAAGCTGGGTGACACAATTTGGGGTTCCGCCTACTTTTATTTTTCTTTTAAGCTTTAATTAAAAAAAAAAAAAAAGGTAAAGAAAATGGAAGAAAAAAGAATTAGAGCCGCTGAGTACAAATAACTTTCAAGGAGTATCACTGTACAGAGGAGCAGAGAAGTGAGGTATCAGTTGGTAGGGGAAGTGAGTTTTTTTAGTTTTGCCCAATACTAGACACATTAATAAGTATATATACAAACCTTGTAGCTTGCAGACTTAATTCCATCAGGAACTTCATCCTGAAAAACATTTTTAAATGCTTTTAGATGACAGTTATTCTATCTTCTGAAAAAAAATTTTATAGTTCCATGATTTATAAGAAGAATTCACAGAACAAATGACTGAAGTTAACAGGCTAATATTTAACTGAGAACAGTTAGGCAGTCTTTATATTATTTCTTAAAAATAAACAAAAATTTCAGTAAGTTATGCTGAGGATTGATTACACATATTAGAGAATGGAAATATAAAAACAGAATCTTAGCCATTATTCTTCTTAATGCTCAAACTGTCCCACATTTGACCACTAGGAGACTAAGTGCTGGCCTGTGTCTTTTTCATGTGGCCTGTGTCTTTAGCTGCACTGGTGTCTTTTATATATTTCCCCAGTAATCTTTTTTTAAAAAAATATTTCTATTTATTTGGCTGTGCCGGGTGTTAGTTGCTGGCACGCTGGATCTTTGTTTCAGCATGCAAGAACCTGAGTTGCCACATGCAGGATCCAATTCCCCAACCAGAGAACCAAACCCGGGTCCCCTGCATTGGGAGCAAGAAATCTCAGCCACAGGGCCACAGGCAAGTCCCTACCCTAGTAATCTTTAACAGCACTTTTTGTTTCTGTTATGACAAGATACTCCAGGCTCTTATATATTTCTTGTTCCAGTCTAGGAATCAACCATTTTTTAAGGAACTCTAGTTCTTTTCAGAGGAAAATGGTACTAGTTTTTAGTTCTGTGCTGACCACTGTATAACACAGGATCTATCTGCCGATCCTCAAAGTGATGCTGTGAGTAGAGATAATGACGTATGTGAGAAAGTGCTGAAACTGCAGGGTCCTATTCTAACGCTAAATGTATCCAGTGCAGTCCTGAAATAGATTCCAAAGGGTAAGACCCCCACAGAGATGAACACTTTACTGTGTACTCGTCTAGACTTTGAAGTGGATCAATGTATAGTCTTTTCCTATGACTAGATATTTAGATGGTTTCTAATTTTTTCATATAATAAACCAGGTCAGATTTATAGGTTAATTTCAGCAGAACTGACATTTTTACAATATTCAGTACTGCTTTATGGTCATCTTTGGACATCTATCCAATTATAAGTGAAAATCTTTGTAGAATTGCTAGGTCAAAGGATATGTACTATTTTTCTTGGCTACATCTTTCTAATTAATCTCCAAAAGACTTAACCACCAGAGTGTTCATTTCTTACTCCCAGACTAATGCTGAATACTGTTTTTCTTTTTCACATTGGCCAATTAATAATGGAAGTGAAAGAACATTGTTCTGATTAACTGTAAAGGTAATAAATAACTCTCAGAGAGAGTTCAGCCTCCATGGGCACACAATCTGCCTCATTCAAATATTCTCTGGAATCAGGTGCAAATCAAAAGATGTGCACTTTAAGGTCCCATTGTTATGTTGCGTTAATCAGTCAGTTTCAACTTTTTGCGACCCCAAGGTCTGTCATGGAATTCTTTAGGCAAGAATATTGGAATGGGTTACCACTGCCTTCTCTACTGAAGCCCCGTATGAAGAACATAATTTCTATTTTTTATTATTTTTCTATCTCCACTGTGTCCCAATGTATAACCTGAACCAAGTATATACATGAACTAAAAAAAGAAATCAAAGTGTTGACAAAAAGAAACTGGTCTTGGTTCCTCATTTAGCTCAAAAGGTATTAACAAAACATCAGCAGACCTTCTGTAGTAGTGAGCGCATCGTGTTTAACCTTGTACATGTATTGCACGTGTGATAATTATACTTTTTTTTTTTTTCATCTTTTGGCCACACCATGTGGCCTGTGGGATGTTAGTTACCCAACCAGGTATTGAACCTGGGCCCTTAGCAGTTAAAGTATGGAGTCCTAACCATTGGACAGCCAGGGAACTCCTGTAATGTCTTTTTAAGATACATAATGAAGAATATAATAGTGAGAGGTCAAGATTTCAGTAATGTACAATATAAATGCTAGATGGGACAGCTGATTATTTAGGCTGAAGCAAGCATTTCAAAGTATTTGAAATTATTTCTACTCACTCTTTAGTTGTGACAGACTGCCCTACTCAGGAACTACTAGAACTGAGGCCAGGCTTGTCCTAAGAGGAATTAAAAAGGCCCATTCCCTTGTCATTTGGAGTGGAGCTTCTTGGTGTCTCTCCTCTGCCCACCCTTTCCTCTACTCCTTGTGTGTACACCTTCAGCATATCTATTATTGGCTTATCACATTTGTATTGAAATGATCACTTAGTGTTTCTCTTCCAGTACTTCATCATGACAAGTGCTCATCTTACATGCCCAGGTCCAGGGACATAGTAGACCCTGAAAAATATTCATTATTGAATAAAATTACATTCAATTGCTAATCGCTAGTCCTTCACCAGTCTCTACTCCATCTCGTCTTCCGCTCCCTACTCTCCACAATGCTACCAATAACCTTTCTGAATCTTTGGTCTAATTATGACACTCCTCTGCTACACTCAAATATAAGAATATTTTGGGGGTGAATAAATATCTTTCACTGTTGTTGTTTAGTCGCTAAGTCATATCTGACTCTTTTGTGACCCCATGGACTGTAGCCTGCCAGGCTCCTCTGTCTGTGGGATTTCTCAGGCAAGAATACAGGAGTGGGTTGCCATTTCCTTCTCAAGGGGAACTTTCCAAACCAGGGATAAAACCTACATCTCCTGCATTGGCAGGCAGACTCTTTACCACTGCACCACCAAGAAGCCCAAATATCTTTTTTAAAAAAAAGACTTCTCTCCATCAAGAACCCAGTTCAAGAAAAAAAAAGAAGGAAGGAAGGTATCGGCATGAAAGGCACTTGACTCCAGTTCTACAGAAGGTGAAATAAGTAGGGTCTCTCAGTTTCTCAGTACAAATTGCTAGCTTTCATTGAATTATTTTATTTTAGCATTTCTGTGGGCTCAAGTCATATAATAAACATCTTAGGTTTTAGCTTCTTAAATGCTAAACTTGGCTGTTTTCTCTAGGATTTACAGTGAAATGGATTTCATCTGTCAGTCTGTCAACCTGGGAATCAACAAGCTATCACTTTATGCGCTGCGTCTCTCAGGTTGTTCTGCCCTCTCCAGTCTTCTTCTGAAGGTGGCAACCCGTAGTTCTACACTGTGCTAAAATAATCACAAGTAATGCTGTTGCAAGATGAGATTCAAATTTGCAATAATTGCCAAACTGCTTGCCCTGACTAATGTTAATAATAGCCCATTTAATGTGCAAGTACAATTAAATGTCTTTAACAAGAATCCACCATAGTTTTAGCATTTTTAAAAGCCATATAAAAAAAAGTCCTTGGTAACTTTGAATTTCCTCAAATACTTTTCCTATTACTAAATATAAATACTAGAATTAATGATGATATGCTCATGTTTTAAATCATAGCAACATAAGGTATTTCCTAAGTCAACCCTTGACTTTTCAAAATGCTGTGTCTGTAAGGATTAAAATAACTAAAAACTTGCTTTTCATTCAGCTAATGATAAAATACTCATAAATAACACTTTACATTTGCCTTATTCCTCATACTAGACACGTATATGTAGCAATATTTACATGTATACAAATAAGCTGCTTAAAATGATACTATCACTTCACACCTAGGTGGCTCAGAGGTTAAAGTGTCTGCCTGCAATGCGGGAGACCTGGGTTCGACCACTGGGTTGGGAAGATCCCCTGGAGAAGGAAATGGCAACCCACTCCAGTACTCTTGCCTGGAGAATCCCATGGACAGAGGAGCCTGGTGGGCTACAGTCCACGGGTTCGCAAAGAGTCAGACACGACTGAGTGACTTCACTTTCACTATCAAAAAAAAAAAACAAAAACCAAACAAAACGCAGATAATAGCAAGTGTTAGCAATTTTAGTGAAGTCACTCAGTCATGTCTGACTCTGCAACCCTAGGGACAGCCTGCCAGGCTCTTCTGTCCATGGGATTTTCCAGGCAAGAATACTGGAACAGGCTGCCATTTCCTTCTCCAGGAGATCTTCCCGACCCAGGGATCAAACCTGGGTCTCCTGCACTGCAGGCAGACTCTTTAAGGCAGACTCTTTAATGTCTGAGCCATCAGGGAAGCCTCTGTGTTAGGAAAGATGTGGAGAAACTGGAATGCTTGTACACTGCAAGTGAGAAAGTAAAATGGTACAGTCACTGTAGAAGACAGCATCAGTTCAGTTCACACAGTTGTGTCTGACTCTTTGCAATCCTTGGACTAAAGCACACCAGGCTTCCCTGTCCATCACCAACTCCCAGAGCCCACTCAAACTCATGTCCAACATATCGGTGATGCCATTCAACCATCTCATCCTCTGTCGACCCCTTCTCCTCCCGCCTTCAATCTTTCCCAGCATCAGGGTCTTTTCCAGTGAGTCGGTTCTTCTCATCACATGGCCAAAGTATCGGAGTTTCAGCTTCAGCATCAGTTCTTCTAATGAATATTCAGGACTGATTTCCTTTAGGATTGACTGGTTGTATCTCCTTGCAGTCCAAAAGACTCTCAAGAGTCTTCTCCAACACCACAGTTCAAAAGCATCAATTCTTCAGCGCTCAGCTTTCTTTACAGTCCAACTTACACATTCATAAGTAACTACCAGGAAAACCATAGCTTTGACTAGATGGACCTTTGTTATATCTACTACTGTGGGCAAGAATCCCTTAGAAGGAATGCAGTAGCCCTCAGTCAATAAAAGAGTTCGAAATGCAGTACTTGGATGCAGTCTCAAAAGAGACAGAATAATCTCTGTTCATTTTCAAGGCAAACCATTCAATATCATAGTAATCCAAGTCTCTGCCCCAACCAGTAATGGTGAAGAAGCTGAAGTTGATAGTTCTATGAAGACCTATCGGACCTTCTAGAACTAACACCCAAAAAAGATGTCTTTTTTATTCTAGGGGACTGGAATGCAAAAGTAGGAAGTCAACGGATACTTGGAGTAACAGGAAAATTTGGCCTTGGAGTACAAAATAAAGCAGGGCAAAAGCTAACAGAATTTTGCCAAGAGAATGCACTGGTCATAGCAAACACCCTCTTCCAACAACACGAGAGAATACTCTACACATGGACATTACCAGCAGGTCAATACCAAAATCAGATTGATTATATTCTTTGCAGCGAAAGATGGAGAAGCTCTAAACAGTCAACAAAAACAAAACCAGGAACTGACTGTGGCTCACATCACAAACTCCTTATTGCCAAATTCAGAAGATAGTGTGGTGTTGCTCAAAAAATTGAACTAAGAATTACTAAATGATCCAGCAATTCTGTTTCTAAGTATATACCTCAAAGAACTGAAAGTAGGGATTCAAACATATAACTTGTGTACATCCATGTTCATAGCAGTATTATTTACAAGAGCCAGAAGGTGAAAATAACCCAAAAGTCAATCAACAGGTGAATGAATAAGCCAAATGTAGTACACACATACAGTGGAATATTATTCAGTCTTTAAAAGAGAGAAAAATCTAGTACATGTTCCAATATAGATAACCTGGAAAATATGCTAAGTGAAATAAGCCACACATAAAAGAATATTATAAAGATTCCTCTTAATACATGAAGTACCTAGAGTAGTCAAATTCATAAATAAGGAAAGTAAAATAGTGACTTCCCACGGCTGAAGGGAGGGAAGAATAGGAATTATTGTTTAATGAGCATGAAGTTTCAGTTTAGAAAAATGAAAAAGTTCTAGAGATGGATGGTGGTGATGGCTATATAACAATGTGACTGTATTTAATGCCAATGAACTGTGCACTTAGAAATGGCTAAAATAAAATGGTAAATTTTATGTTATATATATTTTGTCTCAATAAAAGAAAGTAAGATAAAAATATGTACTTTTAGAGGAAAAAAATGCTTTTGTTGACAAGGGTAAAATTCTCTGCTTTCAGAGTGGAATATTTTCAATTTTAATGCTCTCAGAACTCCTAAGCAAGGCCAGTGGTTTTGTTCAAATCTCTGCCAAGGAGGAAAATGAATACATCCTCAGAAAAGGGGAAAGACTGCATCTGTACCTCAATAAATTTCCTTTTTTAATACTACATCCACAGCTTTAGTTAAGACATAAGAAAAAGAAATAATAAGCCAAAAGGGACTTCCCTGGTAGTTCATTAGTTAAGAATCTAGCTGCTAACATAGGAGACAGGGGTTTGATTCTTGGTCTGGGAAGATCCCACGTGCCATGGAGCAGCTAACCTGTGCACTCCAACTACTGAGCTTGGGCTCCAGAGCCCACGCGCCTCAGCTACTCAGCCTGTGTGTGGCAACTACTGGAGTCAGTGCGCTGAGAGCCTGTGCTCCACAGTGAGAAGCCACTACAATGAGAGGCCTGCGTGCCACAGTGAAAGCAGCCTCCACCCGCTGCAACTCGAGGAAGCCCGCACAGCAACAAGGGCCCGGTGCAGCCAACAAAAAATACACAAAAATATCAAGCCAAAAGAACAAGAGCTTTTATTACTCTCAGTGATAAATCAACAGATTATATTAACCACAAAATCTAAATTCTACTGTTATGAAGACAGAATTATTCAAAATAGGCTTTATAGTCATAGGTTTAGAGTTTTAATATGTTGATTCTAAACAACGTTATATGGTGATTGCAGCCATGAAATTAAAAGATGCTTACTCCTTGGAAGGAAAGTTATGACCAACCTAGATAGCATATTCAAAAGCAGAGACGTTACTTTGCCAACAAAGGTCCATCTAGTCAAGGCAATGGTTTTTCCAGTGGTCATGTATGGATACGAGAGTTGGACTGTGAAGAAAGCTGAGCACCGAAGAATTGATGCTTTTAAACTGTGGTGTCGGAGAAGACTCTTGAGAGTCCCTTGGACTGCAGAGAGATCCAACCAGTCCATCCTAAAGGAGATCAGTCCTGGGTGTTCATTGGAAGGACTGATGTTGAAGCTGAAACTCCAATACTTTG
>SJYC01062708.1:0-38650 GCA_006408675.1 Madoqua kirkii
GCCTGAGTGACTGAACTGAACTGAACTGATATTTACCCTAAGGATTCAAATATTACTTTAGTTATATTGGACCCTTTCAAAAATTGCAATTATTCCAAAAAACGTGACAGTTCTTAAATGTATAGACTGTTCTTACTGAGTGACAAGGCTTGACGGCACAATCCCTTCTTCCACACTGGCTGATATCATTCCAGAAAGGACATGGCCTTTTCAGGTTTACCTGCCGAATAAAATTAGAGAAAAGTTATAAAAATAAGAATCTCAAGACTGTAACAGACAGATGTTGAATTATGATACTATAACCTGGTCATGTTATCAGTTTCAATTATTCTACTTCATCCATTTACCAGTTGTCAAGTTTCAGTGATGGTGTAAACGTGTAGCTGGTCTAAGCAAATCGGTAGACTTGGTCATAAAGACAAAATATGCTACTAAACAGCTCCTGAACAGATGGCAACTTGGGAGCCAAAGTAGTTCATGTCATCACTGCTCAACTTACAGGTTTTTTTTTTTTTTTTCCAACTCACAGCCTTTCAATGAAAGTAATAGCTAACAGACAATTGTGAACACAGAGTATACTGCATAGTACAATGATCAGGTTTTCTATACTCTTTCAACAGATAACTCAAGATAAAACATCACAAATTACTTGTTAAAATAATACTGGTCAGAATAAAGTCATGCTTCTTAAAAATATTTCTTTTTTTAATTAATTGGAGCCAATCTGATATTTTGGAATGTTATGAACAACTCATGACTTCGATAACAGTATAATAGCTTCTGTTCAGACTTCAATTTAACCAGCTAGATTCCAACACTAGAGTTCAAAACTCAGCTTTCGAAATTAAAAGAATTCAGTGGGTCATTTCAGAACCATACGGTTCATTCTTATGAACTGTGTTTTCCCAATCTAGCCTTGCTCAATTTTAAATAATAAACACAATTTTGAAGCTCAGTGATTCCTAAGAAAATATAATTATCCATTTAAGCTTTAAGTATTCCTATACCACCCCACAAATTTTTAAATACCTTGTAATATCTAAAGTAGTCACTTTCCAGGAGTTTTTGAAGTCTTGGGAAAAGCCTGTAGTTATTAAATTTATCAATGGTTTCAACGTCACAGGTACAATCATCCAAGTAACCACTAACCTGTTACAAAGAAAATGGAATATTATATCAAAATATCATAGACACAACGAGTTTTTCCCTTACATGGTTATGATAAAAGAGCCCTTTGCTCAACCAGCCCCTAGCCTCTTGCTTCCATATAATTTTCTGAGCTGGGAGACGGCCATAACTGAGTAACGCTATTGCTCTTACTATATACCTGTAGGAATGCAGTGGACACCATTTGTAGGGAGGGTGTACTGAGCTCAAAAAGATACACATACCCTGAAAGAGTTGGTTGGTTCCCTGCAGCCACTCAGTATCCCCACCCCACCCTCCAGACTGACCGAGGGTGGGCTTCTAATCCAAAACAAGTCACTATCTCCAATCCAGGACTCTGGAATTGAGGCTAAGAAGGAGCGATGTCTCCCCCTGTCACTAAAGAACTAAACTCAGATCACATTCCATCATGTGAACTGAGGAACATGTAAGCCAGCTAGCTGGCAGAGAGAGGAAAGATTCTACAAGATACACAAAGAAGCAGAAATGATGGAGAACATATGCTAGCTGAATTCCCTAGAGTTTGTCTGCTCCCACTTCTACCATCTTTCCTGAAGGCACTGCTGCTGCTGCTGCTGCTGCTAAATCGTGTCAGTCGTGTCTGACTCTGTGCGAGCCCATGGACGGCAGCCCACCAGGCTCCCCCGTCGCTGGGATTCTCCAGGCAAGAACACTGGAGTGGGTTGCCATTTCCTTCTCCAGTGCATGAAAGTGAAAGGTGAAACTGAAGTCGCTCAGTTGTGTCCGAGTCTTCGAGACCCCATGGACTGCAGCCCACCAGGCTCCTCTCCATGGGAGTTTCCAGGCAAGAGTACTAGAGTACTGGAGTGGGTCACCAGTGCCTTCTCCACCTGAAGGCATTACCACCCTTGAATTCTTTGAGACCCAATATTCCTATAATTCAGTTGTCTCTGTCTTTCCTTTTAGTTTCCAACAGGTTATGTAGGTCACAGACAAGGTTGGTGAATGTAAGTGATAATCACCAGTGCCTTCTCCACCTGAAGGCATTACCACCCTTGAATTCTTTGAGACCCAATATTCCTATAATTCAGTTGTCTCTGTCTTTCCTTTTAGTTTCCAACAGGTTATGTAGGTCACAGACAAGGTTGGTGAATGTAAGTGATATTGAATTTATAAGTGAAACAATAATTTGTTTTAAGGATATAACAACCCTCAAATATTGGCCTTGATAAATTTTATAGATTTGAAATGGTGCGAAAAATTACTTATCATCAGCAACACTGAGATGGCAAATTAACCACAAAGCCAATCCTGATCTTCAAATGCTTAAAACCAATGTCTTAACTGTATTTAAGAAATCAAATATTAAATCATATTAGAATCATATGCAGTGGGAAAACATATTATAATCAGCTAATGTTATCAATTGTGAAGGTAAAATTCTGAGATATTTATTTGGGATTAGGCAAACATCTAACAGAATTAATTAAGCATTGCCTTAAATAAGTAAAAAACACATTATGATTTTTAAGTAACTTTTTAATTTTTTTAAATATACAGTATGCTGCAGAAAAGAGATCCTTAGACTTTGGCCTGAATATCTGCACTATAAATTATAATTTATATTTTTGGGAGATGTATTGCCAATAAAACAATAACTTAAAAAATCTATTGGTAAGGAAACAAATGAAGAATAAATCATTGAAATACTAAATTTAGGTGTTCTCCTTTTGGAATATGTAAAATCCTACACTATCTTTTAATTTTAGAACATCACAAAACAGTAATGGAAAATTCTCACCTAAGAAATAAGAATACTTGGAATGATGACAGCAATATTCAAGAGATAAGTTTTGTTTGTTTGTTTGTTTTTCATCCAGCTTGCTTAGTCTTATTTGTTTTGGACTTAAGAATTTAGTTTCTAGAAATCTGAGCTATATATTTTGTCACTGTAATAACTACTTTCATTTCATATGCAAATGTGTCCTTGTTTCCTGCTAAAAATTTTCTCAGTATACAATAATCTCAGAGTCCTAATTCTGGGTACCAACAAAACAAAAGTGCTTCTGTGCGTGTGTGTGTAAGTTGCTCAGTCGTGTCCAACTCTTTGTGGCTCCATGGACACAGCTTGCTTAGTCTTATTTGTTTTGGACTTAAGAATTTAGTTTCTAGAAATCTGAGCTATATATTTTGTCACTGTAATAACTACTTTCATTTCATATGCAAATGTGTCCTTGTTTCCTGCTAAAAATTTTCTCAGTATACAATAATCTCAGAGTCCTAATTCTGGGTACCAACAAAACAAAAGTGCTTCTGTGCGTGTGTGTGTAAGTTGCTCAGTCGTGTCCAACTCTTTGTGGCTCCATGGACTGTAGACTGCCAGGCTCCTCTATCCATGGAATTCTCCAGGCAAGAATACTGGAGTGGGTTGCCATTCCCTTCTCCAGAGAATCTTCCAGACCCAGGGACTGAACCCGGGTCTCCTACATTGCAGGCAGATTTTTTACCACCACAAAGGAAGCCCAAAGTGTTTCTAACATAGATAATTAGATTTGTTCATGCCTCTTTCTTTTTGTGCTTTCAAGGCAAAACTTCTAAGAACATAAAATAAGCTACTGTTTTTCCTCTTGGATACAAATTATTACACAAAGAATAATAGGCACAAAGGCTGCAAAGACCAAAGGGATACAGGTCAGAGAGTTACATTAAATCACAAAAGAAAAAACATAAAAAGACTGAAGAAGAAGGGTTTGAGGCAATCCATTTCTCCCCCTGAGGAATTCATTTTTCAGGTAAAAACCTATCCTCCTCTCTTTTGGGAAGCTCTGCTAAGATACCACTCACCCCCAGCTGGGTTAACTGTCTCTCCCAAGAGCTCCCACCACACTCCATGTACTCCTACACAAGAATGACCTCACTGTACTGAATGTATCTATATTTCAGTCCCTCTCACTAAACTTAAGAACCCTGAAGCAAATTCATGTTTGTTCATTTTTGTATTCCTGGGACCGAGCACTGTACTTCTAGAAAGCACACAGTAGATGCTCAATGATTATTTTGGGTTTGGATTAGTGAATAAATGAATGAAAGCTGTCCACTGTCACTCGCATTCACTGGAGGCCAGTACCACGCTGCTTATTTGTAACTAGGCACTTTCACATCACCTATAATGGAGGTGAGTGCCCCAGACCATACCAGGTCAAAGGGCAGAAAGGCACTCACAGGGAATGAAAGCAAGCAGCAAAGACAAACAAATCTCTGGGTTCAATATTCTGCTGATCGACATCCTAATTACAAAGAGAGTGATAAGAAGCTCCAAACCAGAAAGAAGTACATGATACCTCCAAAGCACAGGTGGCTTATAGCCTAGAAGCCACCGAGAAGAAAAAGCAGGACAACAGTAGATTTAGAAATCTTCTGCCTCTTACCCTAGATATTAAGTGGGAGGTATTACCAACTACAGCTCAGCTCAAAGGGCAGCTAAGGAGGTGGAACAGGGGTGACAGGCGCTTCACTGGATGGAAAGAGTCCAGCAAAGGAGAGGCAGGAAGATACTCGGAAATCCAAACCATCTGACTGTTCGGAGAAGCTTGCCAACAGGCAGCAGAACCTGATCCCTGGAAGGAAGTCTAGCAGGTATGATACCAGAACCAGTTCCAGAAATTAAAGAACCATGTATGTTATCAGAACAGTCTCAGGAAAAGTCTAAGGTAGAATTCCAGTTAATGGACCCAGGGAAGAACCTTGGAAGTGAAGCAAAGTCCTATCACCTAAACTAAGACCAAAAGATAGGTGCTGATGTATAAGAAGGATGGCGTGATGCTGTACTTCAGAATGTGCTCTGGGGGCATAAGTAACCACTATACTATCGCCCAGAGTGAAACAGAACTGTGGCCCTACCATAAGAATGTGAATTTTTAAAAAAAATGCACTCGATCACTAATCTAGAGCCAGACATCTTGGAATCTGAAGTCAAGCGGGCCTTAGAAAGCATCACTACGAACAAAGCTAGTGGAGGTGATGGAATTCCAGTGGAGCTGTTTCAAATCTTGAAAGATGATGCTGTGAAACTGCTACACTCAATATGCCAGCAAATTTGGAAAACTCAGCAGTGGCCACAGGACTGGAAAAGGTCAGTTTTCATTCCAATCTCAAAGAAAGGCAATGCCAAAGAATGCTCAAACTACCGCACAATTGCACTCATCTCACATGCTAGTAAAGTAATGATCAAAATTCTCCAAGCCAGGCTTCAGCAATACGTGAACCGTGAACTCCCTGATGTTCAAGCCAGTTTTAGAAAAGGCAGAGGAACCAGAAATCAAATTGCCAACATCTGCTGGATCATGGAAAAAGCAAGAGAGTTCCAGAAAAACATCTACTTCTGCTTTGTTGACTATGCCAAAGCCTTTGACTGTGTGGATCACAATAAACTGTGGAAAATTCTGAAAGAGATGGGAATACCAGACCACTTGACCTGCCTCCTGATAAATCTGTATGCAGGTCAGGAAGCAACAGTTAGAACTGGACATGGAACAACAGACTGGCTCCAAATAGGAAAAGGAGTCCATCAAGGCTGTATATTGTCACTCTGCTTATTTAACTTATATGCAGAGTACATCATGAGAAACCCTGGACTGGAAGAAACACAAGCTGGAATCAAGACTGCCGGGAGAAATATCAATAACCTCAGATATGCAGATGACACCACCCTTATGGCAGAAAGTGAAGAGGAACTAAAAGGCCTCTTGATGAAAGTGAAAGAGGAGAGCGAAAAAGTTGGCTTAAAGCTCTACATTCAGAAAACGAAGATCATGGCGTCCGGTCCCATCACTTCATGGGAAACAGATGGGGAAACAGTGGAAACAGTGTCAGACTTTATCTTGGGGGGCTCCCAAATCACTGCAGATGGTGACTGCAGCCATGAAATTAGAAGATGCTTACTCCTTGGAAGAAAAGTTATGACCAACCTAGATAGTATATTCAAAAGCAGAGACATTACTTTGCTGACTAAGGTCTGTCTAGTCAAGGCTATGCTTTTTCCTGTGGTCATGTATGGATGTGAGAGTTGGACTGTGAAGAAGGCTGAGCGCCAAAGAATTGATGCTTTTGAACTGTGGTGTTGAAGAAGACTCTTGAGAGTCCCTTGGACTGCATGGAGATCCACCCAGTCCATTCTGAAGGAGATCAGCCCTGGGATTTCTTTGGAAGGAATGATGCTAAAGCTGAAACTCCAGTACTTTGGCAACCTCATGAGAAGAATTGACTCATTGGAAAAGACTCTGATGCTGAGAGGGATTGGGGGCATGAGGAGAAGGGGATGACCGAGGATGACATGGCTGGATAGCATCATGGACATGAGTCTGAGTGAACTCCGGGAGATGGTGATGGACAGGGAGGCCTGGCGTGCTGCGATTCACGGGGTCGCAAAGAGTCGGACACGACTGAGCAACTGAACTGACTGACTGACCTGCTCCCACAACACACACACAGAGTGACTGATGAACGCCAAAATGTGCAGCTCACTGCTCTGGGCTTCAGGTAATAATCAGCCTTGGCGGGGCAGGAGGCCAAACAAATAGGAAGCAATGGAAAGGCCTTTGCTAAGGGGTGGTAGATATATGGACGGGAGAATCCCAGGGACGGGGGAGCCTGGTGGGCTGCCGTCTATGGGGTCGCACAGAGTCGGACACAACTTAAGTGATTTAGCAGTAGCAGGCCTAACACTGTTCAATCCTGGTCTCTTTAAGAGTAGGGAAGTCTTTGAAGGCCTTATATTGCTTTCTTCCAAGCAACCCAGCAATCCCCTTCTCCCACCCTCAAGGGGAGGCAGCGTGTAACAATAGGGTTAGCAGGCAGGCTCTGGAGTTAGACCTCCTAGGGTTGAGTCTCATCCCTGATACCTTTTAGTTGTTTAAATTCCCCATGCTTTTCAACCTAATGGCTCAGCAATAAAGAGTTCACCTGCAATGCAGGATACTCAGGAGACCACGGTTTGATTCGGTTTGATTCCTGGGTCTGGAAGATCCACTGGAGGAGGAAATGGCAATCCATTCCAATTTTCTTGCCAGGACAATCCCATGGACAGTGGAGCCTGGCAAACTACAGTCTATGGGGTAGCGAAGAGTAGGACACGACTGAGTAACTAACACTTTCAATTTCTTATCTGAATACAAAAATATCGAGGTAGTCGAAAAGTTTGTTGGAATTTTTCCATAAGATACTATGGAAAAACCTGAATGAACTTTTTGGCGAACCCAACAGAATAGTAGCTCTCATCTCAAAGAGTTCATATCAGGATAAAATGACCTAAAGTAAAGCCCAGTAAATGTTGATCATTATTATTACCCTGCTGCTACTGCTGCTGCTAAGTCACTTCAGTCGTGTCCAACTCTGTGAGACCGCATAGACAGCAGCCCACCAGGCTTCTCCGTCCCTGGGATTTTCCAGGCAAGAACACTGGAGTGGGTTGCCATTTCCTTCTCCAATGCATGAAAGTGAATAGTGAAAGTGAAGTCACTCAGTTTTGTCTGACTCTTCGAGACCCCTTGGACTGCAGCCTACCAAGCTCCTCCATCCATCAGATTTTCCAGGCAAGAGTACTGGAGTGGGGTGCCATTGCTACCCTACCACTGCTTAAACGTTTCCAGTGACAGGGATCTTAACTATTCCCCCAAAGCACCCTACATGATTGTTTTTTTAATGAACAAGATTAAAAAAAAAAGCCAAGTTTGCAGTTAAAATTCTCCAAAAATTTTACATGTATAGCTCCAGGGTAACACAGAACCGCAATCAAAAGTTAACTCCACTACTTTCTCCATTGACTCTGATTGGTTTGAACCAAATTCCAAAATACAAAAGGCAAGGGAAAAGAAAATAACACTGGTCTACTTGTTCTCAGGTTTTTGGATATAGGTATCATTTACTTGACAGTCCCTTGGACTGCAAGGAGATCCAACCAGTCCATTCTAAAGGAGATCAGCCCTGGGTGTTCATTGGAAGGACTGATGCTGAGGCTGAAACTCCAGTCCTTTGGCCACCTCATGCGAAGAGCTGACTCACTGGAAAAGACTCTGATGCTGGCAGGGACTAGAGGCAGAAGGAGAAGGGGATGACAGAGGATGAGATGGCTGGATGGCATCACCGACTTGATGGATGTGAGTTTGAGTGAACTCTGGGAGTTGATGACAGACAGGGAGGCCTGGCGTGCTGCAATTCATGGGGTCGAAAAGAGTCAGACATGACTGAGCAACTGAACTGAACTGACTGATTGCAACAAAAGACAAAATAAAAAACACTATCAAAATAGTCTTTTTTCCCGAAATAGTTTTCTTGTGTCCTAAAAACTTCCAGTCCTACCATAGACTATTATTTTTTTGCAAAGCACTGTAAGGAGTATACTCCTCATACTTGAATGAAACAGCTTTTAAAGTGCTCAAAATGTGCTTTATTTGGCAAAGAACTTTAGTTGCACTTAATTTTACTAAGTTTTGTGACCATTAAAACACACACACACACACACACACACACACTCACGGGGCATTCATTTGTTGACAGACTAGAACAACTCTGTCAAAAGAAAGCGCAGACACACCAAGAAGACTCTATCCTGGGTAGTAAGCAACTTTCTAAGGACATAAAACACTAAGAGCAATTTCTGCTTTAAAGTCTTGTCTTGCTATAACTAGAATCATTGTTAAATGATCCAAAGCATAGCGACCAACATGAAACACACTTTGGTCCACATGCTTTGTTCAGAAAACGCTGGAATGTAGGTGGCATTCAGAGCCAGTGACATCTCTCCAATATAACCTGTTTCAAAGATCACTCTGACTAAGTTTTAATCCTAGGCTTATTTCCACCCACCACCCAACATATTATCAAGTGTCTTTTCCATTGTCCTGCCACTCTGACTAACACAAACTTTTTTTAAATTGACCTGAACAAGACACCCAGACAGGTAAAATACATGTACATAGAGTCTATCTACAGTGCATTCCAAGCAAGAAATAATCCACTTCTGATGTAGCCATTTTGGATTATCCAAACTATTCCCCTTTCATTAGGCTGATGGAGATTTACTGAATTCAAAGAAGTGGACCTGAGTGTTTATTAGCACTAACTATATTGAGTGACAAAACATTCTGAATATAAAAGTTTACAAACGCATTTCTAATTAATTTCACTGAAAAAGGTGTCCATACTGCCTCCATCCTGGCTTCAATATCTCTTCTTGAGATGATTTCTTTAAAATGCATCCTGGGATTCTATGAATTGGGACTAAAGTTCAATAATATTTATTCTCTCGAATGGTGCATAATGAGAAAATAATTGCCGAAAAGAAATAAACTCTGAAAAATCTTCACTTACTTCAAGCCCATACCTGCTACAATACTATTTTAATTTAAAGGAAGGGTGAGTCCTTATTTATAGGATTTTTATATGAAACTGTTCATGTGTTAGACTTCACTGACTTATATACCAAAAGGTTTAAAAAAAAAAGCCAATTTTCTGTGTAAGAAATTTTTTTTTAACATTTTTTAACAGAATGGTATGAGTGGCAGTTAGGAGAGGGATGAGGAATGTACAAGGGAGACTCATAACTCAGACAACTGGTCACTTATTGTGGGCAACTAAACTGAAGCACTATTCTCAAAAGAATTTACAACGTACAGTGAAAATGGTTTTACTAGGATGTGATGTCAACTAACAGGCATATGCAATAACTAAGTTTACAGATTCGCTGGGGGAAAAAAAATGCATTGGGAGCTATCGACCCATTTTTAATTAAGAATGTACTTCAGCTAGTGTAGCGTTCATATATTTGCTAAGCACCAAATATGTACCAGTCTATGTACTCTGGAGTGGCAAGACTTATAAACTGTAATTTTCTAATCTACTTTTTGATCTCTCAAAGTCTGTTCACATTAGGCCTCAATAAATGCCTGTTGAATTTAGTCCAATTATTTGTAGAGCTTTGCACATACTTCAGTGGCTTTCTGAGGTCCAATAACTACATGCTGCTGCTAAGTTGCTTTAGTGTGTCCGATTCTTTGCGACCCTATGATTGTAGCCTGCCAGGCTCCTTCATCCACAGGATTCTCCAGGCAAGAATACTAGAGTGGGTGGCCATGCCCTGCTTCAGGGGATTTTCCCAACACAGGGATCAAACCTGTGCCTCCTGCATTGCAGGAGGATTCTTTCACCCCTGAACCACCACGGAAGCCCTAAATACTGCTGCCCTGGTTCAAATCAGAACCCTCATGTACAACAAGCCAGGCACGCGCCCATGCAGCAGTGGTGAGGAGTGATGTGTGGTAACTCAAGGCAGAAGTGGTAAGGACAGGCAACAGGAAGGAAGACAGGGCTACAACTAGCAACAAAAAGAGAATCAAAAGGACTTTGTGGCCAATGCTAACAGAACCAGAGACGAGACGATTTGAACTTTTATTGCCAAACCTTTGGTGAAATTTTTCTTTTTTAGTTTCCAGCATGGACAGAGGAGCCTGGTGGGCTGCCGTCTGTGGGGTCACACAGAGTCGGACATGACTGAAGTGACTTAGCAGCAGCAGCAGCAATATTTATTAACTTAAAAAAAAAAAAAGAACACCAAGGATCCCTGCCTCTCCTCAAGCCCCAAAGAACATGATTTACTAAACTGTGAGCTCTTCAGGGCAGGAATTATGCCGTTGTATTTCTGTATTACAAATTCTCAGATCATTTTACATAATGTTTATAAGTGTCTGCTAAATGGATCATTTGCACCTTCCCTTTTCTTTCTCCATTTTTTAAATTTTATCTTCTTTTCTGATTTGGTTGATATACACATGTTGATAAGTTTGTCTCCATTTCTCTCTTCATGTTTATTTGTTACTATCCTCTTCCTCCTCTTCTCACCCCCATCCCTTCCATTACTGACCATAATGGAACTAAATAAGTTAACAGTAAAATCTACTTAAAAGGAACAATTTGGATACCCATCCCTAATGTTGTATAAAAAGTTGTTTTTATAACAGAAATCAACCAAAAGGTGACTTTTAATAATGATGACATTAAAATATCACATCTCGTGGATACCAAAAACCTGTACGTTTCTTTGAATATTTTGCTCAAGGAATCCACATTTCTTACTAACCGAAGGAAATAATTATAATAAGCTTGTAATCAAACTTGTACAGTGAGGACCGGTCTCCCAGTTGGGACCAGCAATAGAGATGCCGCGGTTAAAGAGCTCCACTACACTCAGGAAAAAGAAAGAACACAGGGCAACCGCGGCCCCAAAGACACCAGGCAGTTGAGCTTAAGACACTGAAAAGCCACACGAAGCCATTCTCCCGCCTGACAGGAAGATCTGAGGGCAGCTCCCTTCAAAAGTCTGTCCTGAACAGAAAAGGTGGAGAAGGGACCCAGCAGAGGCACAGCCCACGCTGTTCCAAGCCAAATTGGAAGTTTAAAAGACCCAGGTTCTGTGAAAATAACAAATTGTGTGTGTGTGTGTGTGTGTGTTGTGTGAAAATAACAAAACCAACTAGGTAGAAACAGACAGCGGTGTACCCATACCTCTCGCCCCAAGCCTGATCAGAAGCGCGGGAGGGCGCCCTGACATCGGTTCAGGGTCTTCGGGTGGGGGATCTGCTCACACCAACCCAGGTGAGCAGCACAGGACCCAGCCCCAGCCAGGGAGCAAAAACACAGGGGGCTTCTTCCGGAAGGGTGGAGAAATAAAGACACACCTCCAGCGCCCCACCTGCCCGGGCGCGCGGGGCGCAGCGCAAGGCGCAGGCAGGGGTCCCGGGACCCGCAGCCCCGCCGCGCACACCCCTTACCTGGCAGAAGCACCTCTGCGCCGCCGTCTCTGGGGGCTGCTGCTCGCCGTGGCCCGAGCCCAGCAACCCCACGGCGACCACGAAGCCGATCAGGAAGCCCCAGCGGCGGCCCATAGCCACTCCAGCCGCTTGTCGTGCCGCGCCTCGGAATCCCCAGCGCTCGGGAGCAGGCCGTGCGTCCGCAGATGAAGCCCGCGCGGGCCAGCCCCCGGCCGCGCCCCACCCCCGGCCGCCTCCCAGGCCCGCCCTCGTCTCTCCTTCCTCTCAGAAGCCGCCACCTCTCGTTGCAGCCTGCGGACGTGCCGGGGCGCCCGCGCGGCCCGCCTGGGACCCGAGGCCCGCTTCCTCCCCGCGCGTGTGGCTGACGCACCAACCCTCTTCCCGACTCCGCCTAGCCCGGAGAGCCGCGCCCGCGCCCCGAGTTCCCTGAACGCCCCGGGCTTGGGGACTCGACCAGGCTGCCGCCACCACCCCTGCGCGAGAGCCCGAGCCAACGCTGGACGGATCTGTGTCTCCCTGCAGGGCCCCGCCCCAGCCGCCTCATTCCGGCCAATCCTTCCGTATCTCAATGCGAGGACATCAAACCGTGAATTACGTGTCCACGGTGGCCCTGGCTGAGTCATAAAGCTGAAAAGGACACTTGTGATCATCAATACCCGGGCTGCGTCTGTTGATTTTCTAGTGTCACATCAAAAGAGCAAAAAGAAGCAGGTGAAATTAATTTTAATAATAGATTTATTGAAACCAATATATGCAAAATATTTCAAAATATACTCAGTATTCAACGATTATACTTTACATTTTTAACTTTGAAATCTGTCATGTATTTCACACGAACTAGCCACATTTCATAGTCAAATGTGAACCGAGGTGGGAGATCACTCTATTTTATAGGAGGAAACAGGCCCAGAGAGGTGAGGGGATATGACCTAGGCTGGGAGCTGTCCTGAGAGAGCCAGGTCCTCTGAGACCAGCCCCGGGACTGGTCCGTCAGGTTTTTGTTTGTTTGTTTGTTTCTTAAAGGATACATTTTTCAAGGTGAAACTGGAAAGCTCTCCAATGTCTTACACATTGCATTAAAAGTTAAAATATTTCAATTTATTTTTTTTTTGTAAACCGTTTTTTGTTTTTTCTTAAAAAGTCATCACTTATTGACTTAACTCTAGGATATGGTAGACCTAAAATAGATTTTATACTCCTATTTTTCAAAAATAGGCATATAATTTATATCCATTATTAAAAATCACTTAGTATGGTAGAGGTGGGACTAATACCCTCTGCTCTGTCCATCAATGCCAGTGAACATGTAATTAAAAAGTCACTAGTCATCTGTTATTCTAGTGGGCCGAAGTAGCTCTGATCTTAGTATCTACAACATGCTGCTGCTGCTACTTCAGTCGTGTCCAACTCTGTGCGACCCCATGGATGACAGCCCACCATGCTCCCCCATCCCTGGGATTCTTCAGGCAAGAACACTGGAGTGGGTTGCCATTTCCTTCTCCAATGCATGAAAGTGAAAAGTGAAAGTGAAGTCACTCAGTCTTGTCTGACTGTTAGTGACCCCATGGACTGCAGCTTACCAGGCTCCTCTGTCCGTGGGATTTTCCAGGCAAGAGTACTGGAGTGGGGTGCCATTGCCTTCTCCTCTACAAGTTAATACAATCACTCTCTTTTTACCTGGAAAGTTGTCTTTTCATTATACTGTGTATGGGTTCTCATATCCCTCTAGGGACAGACCTAACTTATTCGATCCCTTATCATGGGTCTTCCTGGTTTCTTCTTCAACTGGTTCCAATGTCTAAATTAATTTCAATTCAATAAACTTACACTCTTCCAGAATGAGCCTGACATCAGAGATACAAAGATGTATGAAACCCAGTCCCTGCACGTGGATGGACACCCCATGGACTTTAGTATGTCATCTTTTATGACAGCTTACTTTATGTCACTGTTACTGAATTGTGATCTCTTTTAACTCCCTAAACAGAGATTATGCCTGTGACTCCCGAAAATATTTGCATGCGTTTGTAAAAATAAGTGAATATATTTCATATGGCTAGGGCTTCCGTCGTGGCTCAGACAGTAAAGAGTCTGCCTGCAATGCAGGAGACCCGGGTTTGATCTCTGGGTCAGGAAGATCCTCTGGAGAAGGGAATGGCAACCCACTCCAGTATTCTTGCCTAGAGAATTCCATGGACAGAGGAGCCTGGCAGTTTACAGTCCATGGGGTCACAAGGAGTTACACCCAATTAAGCAACTCATTTTCAGAGCATTAATGTCTGAAGATTAAGCTATCAAAATGAGAGACACCATATGAAAAAGAGGAAACTGAATAAAGCCTAAAATTTCAGAAAGAAGCAATCTCAACATCAATCAGCTCTGAATTTCATGGTGATGTAAAGGGACAGACCTAACTTATTCGATCCCTTATCATGGGTCTTCCTGGTTTCTTCTTCAACTGGTTCCAATGTCTAAATTAATTTCAATTCAATAAACTTACACTCTTCCAGAATGAGCCTGACATCAGAGATACAAAGATGTATGAAACCCAGTCCCTGCACGTGGATGGACACCCCATGGACTTTAGTATGTCATCTTTTATGACAGCTTACTTTATGTCACTGTTACTGAATTGTGATCTCTTTTAACTCCCTAAACAGAGATTATGCCTGTGACTCCCGAAAATATTTGCATGCGTTTGTAAAAATAAGTGAATATATTTCATATGGCTAGGGCTTCCGTCGTGGCTCAGACAGTAAAGAGTCTGCCTGCAATGCAGGAGACCCGGGTTTGATCTCTGGGTCAGGAAGATCCTCTGGAGAAGGGAATGGCAACCCACTCCAGTATTCTTGCCTAGAGAATTCCATGGACAGAGGAGCCTGGCAGTTTACAGTCCATGGGGTCACAAGGAGTTACACCCAATTAAGCAACTCATTTTCAGAGCATTAATGTCTGAAGATTAAGCTATCAAAATGAGAGACACCATATGAAAAAGAGGAAACTGAATAAAGCCTAAAATTTCAGAAAGAAGCAATCTCAACATCAATCAGCTCTGAATTTCATGGTGATGTAATAGCCTGAAATTTGGAAGAGTTTAAAAACATCAATATTCCCATGAAAAAGGCTCTATTCCATGACTTAAAACTCTTGCCCAGAATAGATTCTAGCAAACATATCAGAAACAATCACCATTTAAGATAATCTTTTTTACTTTATTGTCTCCTTCCTACCCGCCTTATTGAAGTATAATTGACAAATAAAATTGTAAGATAATTAAAGTGTGTATCTTGGTGATTTGACATACATAGACATTGTGAAAGGATTTCTGCCATCAAGTTAACACATTTATCATCTTACATATTTATCCTTCTTTCCTTCCTTGGTGAGAGTATTTAAGTTCAACTCTCAGAAAATATCAGTGATACATTAGAGTGTTATCAACTGTGGCTACCGTGTTACACAGTAGATCCCCTGACTTTGTTCATCTTATAGCTAAAAGAATGAACCCTTTTACCAACCTCTTCCTGCTTTCCTCACCCCCTTGCCCCTGCCAACCACTTTTCTACTCTCTGTTTCTATGAGTCTGGCCTATTATTATTCTATATATGAGTGATGCCATGTGGTACTTGCCTTTGTCTAGTTATTTCACTTATCACGGAACTCTCAAGGCCCATGCATGTTGTAGCAAATGGCAGGATTTCCTTTCTCATGCTAAGTAATAGTCTGCTGTATATGTATACCACATCTTCTTTATTCATTTATTCATTGGCAGACACTAGGTTGTTTCCGTGCTTTGGCAATTGTGAATAATGCTGAGTGAATAGTACAGATATCCAGGGAAGTACAGATATCCAGGGAATCTCTATTTGCCCAGTGGTTAAGACACTGTGCTTCCAAAGCAGAGGGCAGGGGTTTGATTCCTGATTGGGAAAGTAAGATCCTACATGCTGTGTGGTGTCAAAAACAAACAAAAGGAAGTATAGATATCCAGATATAAAGCCAGAAGTGAGATTGCTGGATCTTACTTTATTGTCTTGATAATTATAATTATTCCTTTCACATTTGTAAGGGATTTTAGATTGTATAAATGATTTTACATATTTGCATGTTTTATACATATTACAAATATTGCTGACATTTCCCTGAGAATTCTTTGGGTTGGTCCTTTGTGTGAGCTCACTTCTTCAACTCTTCCTGCTCTGGCATCATCTTGTCTATGTTAAGGCCCATGAAATAACTGATTAGTCATCAAATAACTATTTAAGGAGCATCCACAGGGTACATAGTTCAACCTTGGATTTCTGGAAGTCCAGCCTCTCATCTATTATAACTTCACTAAACAATATCAAATGTTTTAGAGATGAACAAGGTTACCACCTTGTTATTCTAATACTAGCAATCATAACAATAACATGACTTAGATTTAATGTACACAGCATTTCTTGATGGAATTCTGATTACTCTGCAAATAAAAGCTATTATTATTTTTTTAATGACCAAAGCAGGAAATGGCTTGAGGCCAGTTTCTCAAAATGGGACCTGGAGATTTTTGCGAGAAGCCTCTCACTACTTAAAACAATTTCTGACAGAAGGAAATGATTAAGGGAAAAAAATGTGGTGAAGGAAAAAGATTATTATGACACACAAGAGGAAGAGTAAAAGCCTAAACTGCTTGTGCTGATATTTGATTAGATCTATTTATGTAGTATTTACTGAATGTGTGTGCACATGCCGTATCAGTAGACTTTCGGTTGAGCTGCTTGAGATCGTCTGAGTTGGAGAGCTGTTTTGCTCAGTCGCTAAGTCACATCTCTTTGTGACCCCATGGACTGTGGCCTGCCAGGCTCCTCTGTTCATGGGACTTCTCAGGCAAGAATACTGGAGTGGCTTGCCATTTCCTTCTTCAGAGGATCTTCCTGACCTAGTGATGAAACCTGCGTCTCTTGCATTGGCAGGCAGATTCTTTACCACTGAGCCACCAGGGAAGCCCAAGCTGGGGTGAGCTGCCACCTAAGTTCTGTCATCATCTTCTTCTAGGGTTTCTGAAAGAGCAAACTATATATAGTAACTGACTTCACTTCTTAATTTCCCGTTCACACCTTAGCCCATTGTGCAGTCTGGTTGCCAACTCCACCTTCCTACTCCTCTCTACCTGACCTTCTTATCACCAAATCCAGTTACCATTTTTCATTGCAATCATAACACTTCATTGCTTTGACACAGCTGATTCCTTCTTAGATTCAATTTTCAATGTGGCAAGCACTCCAGATCCTTCTTATAGTCTGATATTATGTAACTTTCTCCTTCATGGGCTCTCCCTGAGCCCTCCTTTGAGATGTGAGTCTTCCCCAGGATTCTGTCCTTTCTTCAGTGCTTTTCTTTATCTATACTCTACCTTGGAGAAGCTTGCCCAATCTCATGATTTTAAATATTTCCTTTATGCTAATAACTCCCAAATCTGTTTTTCCAGTTCAGATCTCTCCCTTAAGCTTCTATGGGACACAGCCATGTGATTTTCTCACATTTGATTACATTACCACGTACATATGTAGACAGCAAGAAATCAGGAAGTCAGTCTGTTTCCCCTTCTCTTTCACCTCCCATGATCTACTGATGAATCAAATCCCACCAGTTCTGTCATCAGTTTATTCCCTCCTCACCATCCTTATGACCTAGGACTAGTTTCAGCCCTGATTGTTGCTCACCTGATTTATTATAATATTTCCTTATCACTCAGCTTCTAGGCTTGTACTCCTCAAAAAACAGTCTTCCCTGCTAACCTGATTTCTCAAAAATGTAAATTACATCTCTGTCTAAAATCTGCATGCTCTTGATCTGGTGCTTCTGAAGAATTAAATTCAAGATTCGCAGCACAACATTTAAGGTCCCCACTATTTCTCCAGCTTCATCTCCAACAACTCTCTGCCTTATAGCTAGTGAACTGCTTAATAGCAGGTCCTTATAGAGACCTTGCTGGGCTTCCCACAATGCAGGAGACATAAGAGGTGTTGGGTTCGAGCCCTGGGTTGGAAAGATCTCCTAGAGGAGGAAGTGGCAACCCACTCTAATATTCCTGCCTGGAGATTAGACAGAGGAGATTGGCAGGCTACAGTGCACAGGGTTGCAAAGAGTCAGACATAACTGCAGAGACGTAGCATGCATGCACAGAGACTTTGTTTCCAGATGCCACATCTTTGCTCCCCCTATTTCCACCCCTGAAATGTTTCTCCCCTGTCCCACACTAATCAACTTAATACACCTGGCTAACTCCTTTAAGGGGCTTCCCTTGTGGCTCAGCTGGTAAAGAATCTGCCTGGAATGTGGGAGACCTGGGTTTGATCCCTGGGTTGGGAAGATTTCCTGGAGAAGGGAAAGGCTACCCACTCTGGTATTCTGGCCTGGAGAAATCCATGGACTCTACAGTCGGGCACGACTGAGCAACTTTCACTTTCACTTTCAACTGCTTTAAGATTCAGTTCAGGCAACTGCTACCTCCAGGAAATCCCCCCAGCCTTTCCTCTGTGGTTGTATAGATTCCTCTTCTTTGGTCTCATAAGAGCATATAATTGTGCCTACCACATGGAATTAAATATAACTTATGTATAGGTTTTCACATTCAACAGGCAAGTAGGGAATTTGCCTTTGGTAGTCTGTTTTCCCAGCACTCAGCATTATGTCTGTGCTTCACAAGATGACCTCTGAGTGAGTTAGTCAACTTACAAACAAATTAACCAACGAACGTAAAAAGATACTAACAGCATGAGATGTCACAGGGCAGTGTATGATTACAGTTCAAACAACCACTATAAACTTAGAAACAAAGCGATCATTTTGGGTAGAAGTAATTTTGATCAGGGAGAGGACAGAACAGAATTGGAATTGACAATAGAAAATTAACAAAAGGTATGGATGTGGGAAAACTGATGACAGTAGAGTCTCAACTACTAATTGATTCATTAGAAAAAAGAAAAGAAAGTTATCTAAAATTCACTTAGAAAACATTTCAAGATCAGGACTCTCCAGTCAAGAAACAAGTATGGCTACAAACCCAGGGACTCTAGACTCAGCATGATTCCAAAGAAAGAGGAAATTCTAAAATGAAAAAGTATAGATTAAGTGAAATCCCTCCATGATGAATGTTAAAACTCCTCCCCCACCTTCAGCAGACCACCTGTAATGCTCAGTTTCAAAACTGCAGACGTATATACTTCTTTCCACTCACCTCATCACTCCTGATCCTTTTCTCTTCCATTCTGAAAGGTGATTGGAGTCCCTGGTGGTCCAGTGATTAAGAATCTGTCTTCCAAAGCATGGGGTGCAGGTTTGATCCCTAGTAGGGTATGGCAACCCACTCCAGTGTGATTGCCTTGAGAATCCCAGGGACAGGGGAGCCTGGCCAGGCTGCTGTCTATGGGGTCACACAGAGTCAGACACGACTGAAGTGACTTAGGAGGAGGAGGAGGGCTTGTGTACCCCAGTGAAGACCCAGAACAGCCTAAAAAAAGAAAAATAAAAGGGAATTGGAGAATTTTCTAGGAATAAACAATGGCATCAAAAACAACAAAACAGCTGGTCCTCCCCCCCCAACTCACACTACTGTTTATTTTTATTTTTATTTTTTTTACCTTTAGTGCTCACTCATTCTATGATCAGAAAATTAAAGGTCACCAGATTAAGGAAAGCCTCCAAAGTAAAATAAACCAAAATAAATAGGAAAAAAGGAACTTTGATGAAACAGAGAGGGAAGAAAGGAAGACAATCAAAAAGCTATACCAGAATCATCAAAGTCATAAGAACAGGATTACATTAAAAATAACAAGCAGGGAACAAGGAAGAGTTCTTGGAAACTAAATCTATGGTAGCTAAAATAAGAAGTGTCAACAGAAACACTAGAAGAAATATTGATGAAATCTTCTAGATAGTAAAATAAAAAGACAGAGATGTAGAAATAAATAAGAAGAGATAGGGAAAAAATAAAGAATTAATTCAAGGAGACCATGTGACTAATAAGAGCACCATGAAGGGAGAATATACAAACAGAGGAGATAATCTTAGAAGGAATTCAATAAAATAACCCAAATGGAAGAATGGCTATCTAGATGCACCGGGCATACTGAATATCCAGTCAGTAGATAGAAAATTCTCCTAACAGAGACAAAAAGTTCAGAAAGAAAAAAGAAATCCTAGTTTCTGACAAAAGATGGAGACTCAGCAAGGCGCTGCAGAAGCCCTGGAAGCCACAGGACAATGGAGCAAGGCTTCAAATTCTGAGAATTTTATAGCCAGTTAAACTGTTCATTAAGTAGCAGAGCGGAATTAAGAGATTGTTAGAGACAAAGGATAATGTACATTTTTACTCCTTTCTCATAAAATCACTGAGCGGATATGATTCAACCAAAAAAAGGAATAAGCCAAAAATGAGGAGACCTGGGTATCAGGAAAGAGAAGTACACAAGAGAGTACACAAGAGAAGTACACAAGAGAGGGGTTAGGGAAGTTCCAGAAGAGAGTTACGCAGCATCCCTACAGAGCCCAGATTAGAGCAAGAAGGCAGTGGCCTCCAGGAGGGGTTTCTCCAGGAAAATCAGGACAGGAGGGATAGCTAAGGTGACTTTCTAAAAAGTACTATTTAGAGAAAAAGTGATTAAAAAAAAAAACTCGCTAACTAAACACTTTTTAAAATGAGGCAGCTTTTAATCACAGGAAGTTCAAAACCGTTTTGCAATAAACCTAATGTAACTATAGCATATTGTTTGACTTGCGTGGCCTCACAATAAGATAAATACTGGACAGCAATTTAACCAAAACTTGTGTATATTGTATATGGGAGGTGGAGATAGGGAAAGTGGGAATCTGGAATAATAAAAGGGTGCTGAGTCTTTATCTTATTAGGAAGTCAAAAGAGAAATCCTAAAATTGATCTAACAAGAAATAACAGCATAAGTGTGTTACTTAAAAATGTGGTAGTAACCCCCCCCCCAAATATGTTAAGGAATTAAAGAATGGATCTCAGGGGTAGAATAAAATGGGGCAATGGACTCTTTTTCAATCTAAGCCTCATAGTACTTAAAAATTTTTTATGTATTACCTTGATCAAAAAAGGGTATTTCCCACAAGTCTAGGAATTCCAACTTCTTGTTCTACCTCAACATATTACTGCTCAACCATAGAGGCATTCAATTAAGTGCATTCTGATAAGTATTTCAGGGTGGATACTTGAAATTGCAAATTTCTCAAAATTCTACTGTTGTAGCTGATGTGTAAATAAGAAAAAGTATTTTTACCTGCCTATCTGGTACTGTTTTCCCATTTCTCTCTAGAAAAATATTAGTTCTGATTGTATTAGTTATCCTTCACCATGTAACAAATGATCACAAAACTTAGTGGCTTAAAACAACAGGCATTTATTATCTTCAGTTTCTGTAGGCACTGTTACTTGCCCATCTGGTACTGTTTGCCAATTTCTGTCTAGAAAAATACTAGTTTCTATTATGTTAGTTATCTATCACCATGTAACAAATGATCACAAAACTTAGTGGCTTAAACAACAAACACATTATCTTCAGTTTGGGGGGTCCGCAGTTCAGGCACAGCTGAACTGGGTTGCATGACTTAATCTGTCGTGATGTTTCAGTTCAGCCTAGAGCTTCAGTCATCTGCAGGCTTGCTGGGCCTGGAGGCTCTGCTTCTGAGACGGCGCGCTCACACGGCTGCTGGCAGAAGGTGTCAGCTCCCTGATGGCCGCTCCTGTCCATGTGAGTCTCTCCGCAGATCTGCTGATGTGTCTTCTTAGTGTGACAGATGGCTTCCCCCAGAGGGAGTGATTCAAGTCAGAGTAAGCAGGAAGCCCAAACGGCCTAGTCTCAATGGCTGTGGACGGTCACTTTCACTTTATCCTAGACCCAGGGGAAGGAATTTAGGCCCCACTTCTTGAAGTGGGAAGTATCAAAGCATTTGTGTACATATTTTAAAACCACAACACCTATCAATGCTATATTAGGTTAGGAGACTATCTGTAAATGATTTATTGAGGATCTAAATACATCTCATCACTGTTCGTTACGAAATCACTTATAATGATCCTTTCCTCAATGACTAAGATGTGGCCTCCCTTCTCACCTCACTTCTTCTCTGCTCTGCAATATTTTAAGTGCCTTGAGAACTGATGACATTTCTTAGTCTTTTTGTATCCCTGTGTATCTATCACAGTGTTTAAAATATTCACAGACTTATTCAATAGTATATATATGTGTGTGCATGTGTATAGATGCTTTCAAATTGTGGTGCTAGAAAAGACTCTTGAGACTGCAAGGAGATCAAACCAGCCAATCCTAAAGGAAATCAACCCTGAATATTCATTGGAAGGACTTATGCTAAAGCTGAGGCTCCAATTCTTTGGCCACCAGATGTGAAGACCTGACTCATTGGAAAAGACCCTAATGTTGGGAAAGATGGAAGGCAAAAGGAGAAGGGTGTGGCAGAGGATGAGATGGTTAGATAGCATCGCCAACTCAATAGATATCAATCTGAGCAAACTCTGGGAGACAGTGGAAGACAAAGGATATACAGTCCATATACACGTGTGTGTGTGCGTGTGTGTGTGTGTATGTGTGTGTAAAACCATCTTCTGAGGATACAATAATGAAGAAATAGTCATAGTTCTTGTTCTGTTCGAGTTTAGAGTCTACTGGGGGAAAAGACACATTTAACTGAGTTTAAAAAGTTGAGCACACTTATGAATGTACACTCACCAATTAAGTTACATTTTCTGATGGACAGGGATACAGTCTTAGAGGTGTGTATAAAAAAGGAACAGGACTGTTCTGTTGTAGGCATAGAGAAAATAGATAGGAAGTTCGGCTGAAGTGGAATTTTGCCAGGTGGGTGAACAACAGTCAAAAGAGTTTAAAATGCTGGTGTGTGTTGAACTAACAGACCAGTACTGATGAATAGTTACTGAACTGAATCAAACTGAGGTGGCTATTTTCTTCTTTGCCTCCTCTTCTCTACTTCTTGATGTCAGAGGTGAAATACTCTGGTATGGATAGATTAGTTTGACCGGAATAATTGTGCCTGAGTGGGAGAAGGGACTAACCCTGCTCAATCCACCTTCCTTGTTTATTATCTCACTGAAATTTCCAGTTATATTCGGAAAAAACAGGATAGAATATTCACACAATGTCCATAAGATTTTTTTTCCAGTAAATTCAAAGACATCTTTTATATTTTCTAATATTTAAATTTCCTAAAAAAATTTTTGGTAGTTAAAGTTACTTAAATTTGAACTTCGTCTGCATACATAGGATATACCTATTTAAATTCAAACATCAGAGCCGCTGGATGAGACGACAGCAAATGGAGTTGGGAATGTGACTGATTCTATTGAAACAACTATAAATTCTCCCCAGGAGTAATGCTGAGAAGAGGTACAGCAATGGGGACCTGTACCACAAAATTTGAGGTCATTACCTCTCTTAAAATAAATAATTTAAAATAATACTATTGAATACTTGGGGCCTCCCTGGTGGCTCAGTGGTAAAGATTCTGCCTACTAGTGCAGGAGATGCAGGAGACATGGATTTGAACCCAGAGTTTGGAAAAGCCCCTGGAGGAGGACATGGAAACCCAGTCCAATATTCTTGCCAGAGTAAGATACGATTGAGCATGCACACATGTATTAACAGCTTAGAGGCACACTGTGCTGTTTAATACTCATGACATCCCTACAAGATAGGTAAAACATTATACTCATTTTACAGAGATTTTTGAAAGATTAATTTGTCCAAAAGCACAGAAATCTTAAAGACAGTTCTATCAGGTTTCACGTTGCTTACTCAGTCTACTTCAGCAGCTTTATCTTGTGCCCCTCATCTCCACAACCCATCCCTCGCGTCTCATTGGCCTTCTCTCTTTGTTCCAAGAAATGAGCCAAGCCCCTTTCACCTTTAGGGCTTCCCTGACAGCGCAGTTGGTGAAGAATCCACCCGCAATGCAGGAGACCTGGGTCCCATCCCTGGGTTGCAAAGATTCCCTGGAGAAGGGAAAGGCTACCCACTACAGTATTCTGGCCTGGAGAATTCCACGGACAGTATAGTCCTTGGGGTCGCAAAGAGTCGGACACGGCTGAGTGACTTTCACTTTCACTTTCAGATCTTTGCATCAGCTGTTTCCTCTGTTTGGAAGGTTTTTCATCAGTTTCTTGCATGGTTGGTTCCTTGTCTCAGATATCTGTCCTAAATTACTTCTCTTCACCTTACCCTGTAACACTATCCTGTTTTATTTACATTAGAGTACAGCATTTATTGGGCTTCCCTGGTGGCTCAGACGGTAAAGCGTCTGCCTGCAATGAGGAAGACCCGGGTTCGATTCCTGGGTCGGGAAGATCCCCTGGAGAAGGAAATGGCAATCCACTCCAGCACTCTTGCCTGGAAAATCCCATGGACGGAGGAGCCTGACAAGCTACAGTCCATGGGATCGCAGAGTCTGATGCGACTGAGTGACTTCACTTTCACAGCATTTATTGACTATGCCAAAGCCTTTGACTGGGTGGATCTCAATAAACTGTGGAAAATTCTGAAAGAGGTGGGACTATCAGACCACCTGATCTGCTTCTTGAGAAATCTATAGGCAGGTCAGGAAGCAGCAGTTAGAACTGGACATGGAACAACAGACTGGTTCCAAATAAGAAAAGGAGTACGTCAAGGCTGTATATTGTCACCCTGCTCATTTAACTTATATGCAGAGTACATCATGAGAAACACTGGGCTAGAGAAAGCATAAGCAAGAATCAAGATTGCCAGGAGAAATATCAGTAACCTCAGATATGCAGATGACACCACCCTTATGGCAGAAAGTGAAGAGGAACAAAAAAAGCCTCTTGATGAAAGTGAAAGAGGAGAGCGAAAAAGTTGGCTTCAAGCTCAACATTCAGAAAATGAAGATCATGGCATCTGGTCCCATCACTTCATGGCAAATAGATGGAGAAATAGTGAAAACAATGGCTGACTTTAATTTTCTGGCCTCCAAAATCGCTGTAGATGGTGATTGCAGCCATGAAATTAAAGGACATTTACTCCTTGGAAGGAAAGTTATGACCAACCTAGATAGCATATTAAAAAGCAAAGACATTACTTTGCCAACAAAGGTCCATCTAGTCAAGGCTATGGTTTTTCCAGGGGTCATGTATGGATGTGAGAGATGAACTATAAAGAAAGCGGAACGCCAAAGAATTGATGTTTTTGAACTGTGGTGTTGGAGAAGACTCTTGAGAATCCCTTGGACTGCAAGGAGATCCAATCAGTCCATCCTAAAGGAGCTCAGTCCTGAGTGTTCATTGGAAGGACTGATGTTGAAGCTGAAACTCCAATACTTTGTCCACCTGCTGTGAAGATCTGACTCATTTGAAAAGACCCTGATGCTGGGAAAGATTGAGGGCAGGAGGAGAAGGGGACAACAGAGGACGAGATGGTTGGATGGCATCACCAACTCAATGAGTTTGAGTGGACTCTGGGAGTTGGTGATGGACAGGGAGGCCTGGTGTGATGCGGTTCATGGGGTCACAAAGAGTCAGACACGACTGAGCGACTGAACTGAACTGAACAGCATTTATTATACTTTGAAATACATATATTTTTAATCTTCCCGCCAGATCAAATCCTTAGTACTTCATTCACCGAGTGAAGAGAGGAATCAATAGCTTACTCCTTCTGTACCTGGAGATCCTAGATAGTATTGTGTTATACCAACAGGTATACATGGATAAACCATCAGCGCTACTTAGAGAAATATGTACATTCTCTATTTTACTCTCATGTTAGTTTATTAGAAAGTGTTTAGTGGTTCCAGGACAGCATGACTTAAAAACACCAAGGCTTCTCAGGGGACAGCGCCCTGCTTTACCCAGGCCGACCAGCAGGGGACGGTGTAGGCGGAGGCGCTCCGGCGCCCTAGACGCAGAAGTTGGAGGACAGTGCAGAGGTGGAGCCAACGGAAGGGGCGGGGCCACCTGCGAACCTGCCCTTCCAGGGAGGCTCTTCTCCCTCGCCCCGCCCCGTCCCCCGCCCGGGCGGCCATGGCCATTCCCGGCATCCCCTATGAGCGACGGCTTCTCATCATGGCGGACCCTAGAGATAAGGCGCTTCAGGACTACCGCAAGAAACTGCTGGAGCACAAAGAGATTGACGGCCGTCTCAAGGAGTGTGAGTGCACCTTTCTTTCCACGTAATCTCGTACCTGGACCTGCTTCTGTCTCTGCCGAAGAGAAGGCCTTTTGCCGAGTTCGGCAACCGAGTCCCGGGGATGAGAAGGCCTCAGTCCAGGGACAAGGCGCTTTGTCATTCCGCCCAGTACTTGGGAAGCCGAGCCTTCTCGGGCGTGGAAATGATCTAGTCTGGTCCAGGTGACAGACAGAACATCCCCAGTTCTGAGATGAAAGTAGGAAATGACCCGACAAAGAGTGGGGAAGAAGTTGGTCAGAGATGTTTCCCAGGTTGAGGTGCAAGGAGTGCAGTGTTGATGGAGCCCCGGGACCCGGAGCGGGGAAAAGACTTGAGTCAAGGAAGCTCAAGCGAGAGATGAGATTCTAGGGGAGTTGGCTTGTTAGTGGAGTCCTAGTGGAGCCGAACACGAGATTTAAGGGATAAGGCGTATCGGTCAGTAATAGCCCTTTTCGTCTTTACTCGTGTTTTGAATTGTACTGCATTAATTGCACAAGTTTCCCTTACCTCCTGAACTAAATAAAAGAGTTTTGTATTTTTTCGTTAATGCACCGTCACCAACGTAATGAATGGAAACCTTAACCGTAATTCTGTGGAGCTTTATTTAGGTTAAAAAGCCAGAGGGTAACAGTGCATGTAGATAGATGAAGTGAGGAGGGTCTAACTCTTATTATTCGGATTTGTAATCTCAGATCTGGAAATGTCAGAAGGTCAATATCTGTTAAGAATGTTACTTAAGATGTGCTCAAAGAAGTAAGTGTCGCCGATCAAAAAAATGAAAATACATACTTTGTCTGTAATATTTCGTTTTGAAACATGTCATCTACAAACAGCATTGTTACTTTTGTGTGGTTTGATACAGTGGATATAAAATATATGTAAAGTGAAACAAAAGTTAAGATTTGGTGGCTTAAACTTGCGAAGATACTTAATTCAAAATGTTCAAATTATATTATTTCAGTAAGGGAACAATTAAAAGAACTTACCAAGCAGTATGAAAAATCTGAAAATGATCTGAAGGCTCTACAAAGTGTTGGGCAGGTAGGTAATGGAGTTTGGGATATAGAGAGTGATGGTGATTTATTTTTTTTAGCTCTTGGCAAAAAATAATGCTCTCTTTTTTCTTTATTAGATTGGGGTGAAGTACTTAAGCAGTTAACTGAAGAAAAATGTAAGTGTATTAGATTGTTAGTAAAGAGAAAAAGAGCAGGGTTACCTCCTTTCTGTCACCTGCTTTGAATGTTTGTTGCTTAAATGAGTATAATGAAGAAAGATGATATTCTTGCATAGACTGAGTTTTCTTTCAACTCTTGTCTTTTGGAGAACAGAAATAAAACTCAACCTGTCATCAATGTGGATATATTTGGTTTTTACTTTCTATGTTTCAATTTGTTTTTTCATTTTTTTTTCCCCTTTAGTCATTGTTAAAGCTACAAATGGACCAAGATATGTTGTGGGTTGTCGTCGACAGGTAACATTTTATATTTGTATAGTGCTTTATAATTGACAAAAGTGCTTTCAAATAAGTTATTTAATTTTCCAGGTCCCAAAGGTGACTTATTCAGGTATAGCTAATTATTAGTAAAGCCTAAATGCAAACCATGGATTTGACTCCTGATGAAAGTTCAGTCCGACTGTTTGCAACCCCGTGGACTATACTGGCTATGGAACCCTTTCTCCAGGAGATCTTCCCAACCTAGGGACTGAACCCAGGTCTTCCACAGTGCAGGCGGATTCTTACCAGCTGAGCCATCCTGGTAGTCTATTTTTCTGCTTGATTGCCTTAGCTCAGTCAGCTCTACACACAGAGAATCTTAGAACTGAAAAATAACTCAGGTTAGAGAATCAGAGAATCTTAGAACTGAAAAATAACTCAGGTTATTTTATTTTAATGTCTCTTTTTGAAGAAGACTTAAAAGTATTAAACCTTATAAATTATACTTTAAACATTCAGAGAGATTACTTATCAACTTTACTATAGGTTAAACTGATTTTGTATGAATTGGTTTAGATTAGAATGAACAAACTGAGATAACTCCAAGTTTTATTTTGCAGTCAAAAACTGACAAACAGATTTGAATTACTTGGTAACCACTGAAGCCAATTTATATACTGCTCTGTTGTTTAAGAAATGCCTTTAGCAGATTTTTAAAAACTCCTGGAGGAGCTTTCTCTGAGTATTTGTTATAACAGGTTCAGGTTTTAAAACATGGATCCAACATGGCTATATAGAATGGAATTTTACCCAGGGACTAAGTTCAGTCTTAAGATTTTGCTTACATATAAATGGGATGATACTTTCTAAATCAAAATTTTAGATGCCTAATCCTGTAAAGGATATTTATATCCCTTTTAGGACTCTGGATGCCAAAAGTTGGCATTTAAAGATATTTCATGACTGTATGAGGGCAATAGAGCATTTGAAAGCTGAAAAATATTAGAAAGGCTGGAGTATATATTGCCTATAGATATAAATGAAATAACTTCTTATTGAGCTCTGTTTCAGCTCTTGTTTCAAGTACAGTAGTCCCTCATCTGTGGGGCATATATTCCGAGACTCCCAGAGGATGCCTGAAACCTCGGCATATACTAAGCCTATATGTGCTATGTTTTTTCCTATACATATATACTTATTATGATAAAGTTTCCATTTGTAAATAAGGGAGGGGAAACTATTGTATCTGGGAAATATTTTTACTTTAATCCATTATATTAAACCTAGTTTTTAGCTTGCTTCCACTTCAGGTTGCTCTATCCTGTCCAACTCTTCACAACTCTGTGGACTGTTGCCCTCCAGGCTCCTCTGCCCGTGAAGTTTTCTAGTGAGAACACTGGAGTGAGGTGCCATTTCCTCCTTCAGGGGATCTTCTGACCCAGGCATTGAATCCATGCCTCCTGCATTTGTCTCCTGTATTGGCAGGCAGATTTTTTACCATTGAGCCACCAGGGAAGCCTCTCACTTCATTTTAACTGGCACTAAATCCTAAACCAAGCACTCTTTGCAAAAATCTGTGAAAAGTGTTCAGTAATTTGTGTGATTCTGAAATTGTATTAACAAGCAGTTTTCTAAACTATTGAAAAGTAACTTCTTTTGAGAAACAGCCTGAGCGTGGTGAATCTCTTTGGATAGATTCTGTCTAGTTCTACCCAAATAAGTTACACTGCCTAAATATGCCAATAATTATGTAGAATGATTCAACTTAACATGAAATATGTTTACCATAGTGTCTGACATGTAGCAAAGGAATGAATGAAGATTGCTGGGATTTTTTTTATTCTTTAGAATTTTAATAAATCTCTAGAGGGAAACAGTGCATTTCTCCCCTATCTACTGTGATCATGGAGTATATTCTTCTCAAAACCATAGTTTTTAAAATAAATTTAATGGACATACTTGTAAGATGCTTTCCTTTCTTGCTTCACAAATGTTCACTAAGGGATTTCTATATGTATACTTTGCTACCAGTTTCCAAAGTCACTGTACTACAGTGCCTAAATCAAAATGATGAGCAAAACTATTAAATAGTGAGCCTTTGAAAGTAAAATATTGCAGTCAGTTCCTGCTTCAAAAACAAAGTCCTTGCCTCCTCAAAGTTTGTGTATTAGGGGGTTTCATGTTCACAGTGAGATTGAACAAAAGGGCACTTTTAAGAGGCAGCACTGCATGTTGTTTATAATATATTAGTGTTCTCTCTGAAGGGTAAAAATGATTATTTGGCTGCTAACTATGCTCTTGTTATACTGTTACACCCCCTTTCAAGTGTTTATGTAACACTTTCTGTTTTATAAAATTAGCTTGACAAAAGTAAGCTGAAGCCAGGAACAAGAGTTGCTTTGGATATGACTACACTAACTATCATGAGGTGGGTGTTTTATACTATTTAGTTAACCTTTTATTGTCATGGAGGGAATATTTTATCCAAAATAGATGCTTCCTGAGATCACTGAATATTTTGCCACTTTTCTGACTTTACTAAATTTCAGATTAATTTAAACATGATTTTATAAGATCTCCTACAGGTTCTTGTATAAGCAAGTCATTTATACTCTTTGTAGGCTGAGACAAAATACGTCTTTTAAAAGAAAAGTACACTTTATCATTACAGATATTTGCCAAGAGAAGTGGATCCATTGGTTTACAACATGTCTCATGAGGACCCTGGGAATGTTTCTTATTCTGAGATTGGAGGGCTATCAGAACAGATTCGGGAATTAAGAGAGGTTGGTAGAGTATGCTTTGTTGTCTGAACTTACCAAGAAATAGTACTGGTTTTAAAATGCCTGAAGGCCAGCACCTGTGGTGTCTGGGTGTCTGGAGCCTGGGCTACAGTCTGGGGTGGCTGAGAGGCAGATGGCAGCGCTACCAGCTCCTCTTCTGCCCCACCTCTGTCCTAGGGGCCGTGCTCTACCTATGTGGTGGTAGGTGGGCTGCCTGTTAAGACGTGTCATGTACATTTGTATCAAAAATAAGTAACCATGAAAAAGAAATGCCTGAAGGAAAAGAGAGGATGTAAAATTACTTTGTCCAAATAATATTGACTATTATATAAATAGTATTTTTGCTGAGAGAAAAATAGCTCTGAAGCTCTAGCTATAAAAATGACAGGTTTTTGTAATTTGGAGATAATTTGGTGTTCAGCTCAGTTCAGTCACTCAGTCGTGTCTGACTCTTTGCGACCTCATGAATCGCAGCACGCCAGGCCTCCCTGTCCATCATCAACTCCCGGAGTTCATTCAGACTCACGTCCATCGAGTTAGTGATGCCATCCAGCTATTCATCCTCTGTCGTCCCCTTCTCCTCCTGCCCCCAGTCCCTCCCAACATCAGAGTCTTTTTCCAACCAGTCAACTCTTCGCATGAGGTGGCCAAATTTGGTGTTAGAAAAACCTTACTCTTTTTTTTATGACACAGAAGGGAAAAAAAATAAGAATAATTGACATATACTGAATATATTTAATAATGGATATAATCCAACACTTGTTGCCATTTGTTAGTTTGATTATCTTGTAATTTACTTGGGTTGGAGCACATTTGGATAATGGGTATGGTGTAGTTTTTTGCCATAACCTCGTTATACTGTTACTCTTAGAGTAAGTTATCTGTGTCTTACATATTTTATTTTGTTAAAGCTGTTTACTGTCATTTAAGAAAAATACTGGCTTTGGGTGGCTTAAATGAGTGCTGCATTCCATGGGGTTGCAAAGAGTGGGGCACAGCTTAGTGACTGGACAACAGAAACAATTAAGTTCTTAGGTGAACAGTCAAATCAGGATTGCCTTGCTTCATAGCACAGATAGCTTCTTAACAATTCTCTTTTAAGCAGATTACATTGTCCTATTGATTTCATCCTAATTTAGGATGGAGATACTCAGGAATGAATTTAGTTAATTAGAAAAGCTTACATTATCTGATTTCAGCACTTTAAATTTTCTGGAACTCTTATTAAAGGTATAGATTCTTAAGCTCTCTGCATGGTTTTGATGTAATGGATTAGGGGTAGAATCAACAGGAATTAGCATTTAGACAAGCATTCTGGGGGAGTTGCGTTAATGTCCAGTGGTTAAGACTCTGTACTCCCAGTGCTGGGACCCTGGATTCCAGCTCTGGTTGGGAAACTAAAATCCTATATGCCTCATGGTGTGGCCTAAAAAACAAAAATAAGCAAGCATTCCAGATGATTATGAAACCAACCTTAAAAAAATTTTTTTTTAACCATCTTGAGGAAGCACTGGCTTAAGCATAAATGAAAGCATGTTATTTTCACTTAGTAGTTAATGCAAGGGCAGAGAGAGAACTGGTGCTTCATGAAACAGTGAAATCTTTTAGAGTGGTTTGTTGCATCAGCCATAGGAGCAGAATCTCTCTCTCTTTCTCTCTCTCTCTCTCACACACATACACACACACACCACAGACATGCAATCCCTTTTCCATCTGCAGACAGTTGAGAACATTAATTAAACACACACACACACACCATGAACATGCAGTCCCCTTTTCCATCTGCAGACAGTTGAGAATATTAATTGCCCACAATTTTGGTATGTCTTAATCATACCTTATGTGCAAAACTATTCAATAAAAGTTTCTCTCTCAAGTTACTGGTAAACAGTGGCAGACTTCATTTTTGGGGGCTCCAAAATTACTGCAAATGGTGACTGCAGCCATGAAATGAAAAGATGCTTGCTCCTTGGAAGAAAAGTTATGACCAACCTAGATAGCCTATTAAAAAATAGAGGCATTACTTTGCCAACAAAGGTCCGTCTAGTCAAGGCTATGGTTTTTCCAGTAGTCATGTATGGGTGTGAGAGTTGGACTATAAAGAACACTGAAAGCTGAAGAATTGATGCTTTTGAACTGTGGTGTTGGAGAAGACTCTTGAGAGTCCCTTGGACTGCAAGGAGATCCAACCTGTCCATCCTAAAGGAAATCAGTCCTGAATGTTCGTTGGAAGGACTGATGTTGAAGCCGAAACCTGATGTGACAAGCTAACTCGTTGGAAAAGACCCTGATGCTGGGAAAGATTGAAGGCAGGAGAAGGGGATGACAGAGGATGAAACGGTTGAATGGCATCACCAACTCAATGGGCATGAGTTTGAGTAAACTCCAGGAGTTGGTTATGGACAGGGAGGCCTGGCATGCTGCAGTCCATGGGGTCGCAAAGAGTTGGACACGACTGAGCGACTGGACTGAACTGAACAAGTTACTGGGACCGAAGAGTTTAAATTGGATAGTCAAATCCTCACCTTTTTGGTCCCTCACTTTGCTTTCTTTGAATCAGTCTTAGGGCATTGAGCTCACTGTGGTTGAAGAGCAAGGAGGGATAAGGGAAAGCCTTCCTCAGTGATCAATGCAAAGAAATAGAGGAAAACAATAGAATGAGAAAGACTAGAGATCTCTTCAAGAAAATTAGAGATACCAAGGAACATTTCATGCGAAGGTGAGCACAATAAAGGACAGAAATGGTATGGACCTAACAGAAGTAGAAGACACTAAGAAGAGGGGGCAAGAATACACAGAAGATGTATACAAAAAAGACCTTCATGACCCAGATAACCACGATGGTGTGATGATCACTCTCTTAAAGCCAGACATCTTGGAATGTGAAGTCAAGCCTTAGGAAGCATCACTATGAACAAAGCTAGTGGAGGTGATAGAATTCCATTTGAGCTATTTCAAATCCTAAAAGATGATGCTGTGAAAGTGCTGCACTCAATATGCCAGCAAATCTGGAAAGCGCAGCAGTGGCCACAGGACTGGAAAAGGTCAGTTTTCATTCCAATCCCAAAGAAAGGGAATGCTAGAGAATGTTCAAACTGCACAATTGCACTCATTTCACACACTAGCAAAATAATGCTGAAAATTTTCCAGGCCAGGCTTCAACAGTTCATGACCCAGGAAATTCCAGATGTTCAGGCTGGCTTTAGAAAAGGCAAAGGAACCAGAGATCAAATTGTTAACATCCACTGGATCATCGAGAAAGCAAGAGAGTTCCAAAAAGACATCTACTTCTGCTTTATTGGCTATACCAAAGCCTGTGACTCTGAATCACAACAGACTGTGGAAAATTCTCAAAGAGATGGGAATACCAGACCACCTGACCTGCCTCCTGAGAAATCTGTATGCAAGTCAAGAAGCAACAGTTAGAATTGGACATGGAACAACAGACTGCTTCCAAATCAGGAAAGGAGGACATCAAGGTTGAATATTGTCACCCTGCTTATTTAACTTATATGCAGAGTACATCATGTGAAATGCCGGGCTGGATGAAGCACAAGCTGGAATCAAGATTGCTAGGAGAAATATCAATAACCTTAGATATGCAGATGGCACCATCCTTATGGCAGAAAGCAAAGGAAAACTAAAGAGCCTCTTGAAAGAGAAAGAGGAGAGTGAAAAAGTTGGCTTAAAACTCAACATTCAGAAAACTAAGATTATGGCATCAGGTCCCATCACTTCATAGCAAATGGATGTGGAAACAGTGAGGGAGTTTATTTTGGGGGGCTCCAAAATCACTGCAGATGGTGACTGCAGCCATGAAATTAAAAGGTTTTGCTCCTTGAAAGAAAAGCTATGTATGACCTACCTAAACAGCCTGTTAAAAAGCAGAGACATTACCAACAAAGGTCTGTCTTTTCAAAGCTATGGTTTTTCCAGTAGTTATGTATGGATGTGAGAGTTGGACTATAAAGAAAGCTGAGTGCTGAAGAATTGACATTTTTAAACTGTAGTGTTGGAGAAGACTTTTGAGAGTCCCTTGGACTGCAAGGAGATCCAACCAGTCCATCCTAAAGGAAATCAGTCCTGGGTATTCATGGGAAGGACTGAAGCTGAAGGTGAAACTCCAGTACTTCAGCCACCTGATGTGGATAACTGACTTACTGGAAAAGACCCTGATGCTGGGAAGGATTGAGGACAGGAGAGAAGGGGATGACAGAGCATGAGATGGTTGGATGGCATCAACAATGCGATGGATATGAGTTGGTGATGGACAGGGAAGCCTGGCATGCAGCAGTCCATGGGGTCACAAAAAGTCAGGCACAACTGAGCAACTGAACTGAACTAGAACATTAAGAGCAGAGTTTATGGTTTTATTAAGACTACTATGACAAAATGCCAACCTAAGAAAATTTTAAATAACATTTCTTTCAGTGACAATTTAATAATTATTTTTGTTATATTCAAATGCAAAATAGTGTGGATCTTTTTGGGGTTTTTTGCTTAACTGATTTCTTCTAGTATAATTTTTTTGTTGATGCATAGGTTATATTCAGTGAAACTTTAAATGTACAGGTTTTTAAATATGCAGTTCAAGTATGTTTTGACAGGTTATATGCCTGTGCAACCATCACTTATGCCAAGTGTGGTTATTTTAACAAGTGTGTTAAATAAGTAGTACAAATTATCACATGCTTTTTTTAAAAAATGAGTATTTTTATGTATCTATTTGACTGTCCTCATCTTAATTGTAGCATGCAAGATCTAGTTCCCCAGCCCAGCCTTCTGCATTGGGAGTGTGGAGTCTTAGGCACTGGACCACCAGGGAAGTTTCGCCATGTGCTTTTTAATTAATTTTGAAAATATTTTAAGCTCTTTAGATTTAAGAGATATCCTACATCTGCCTGATAAAAGACCTCTAGTATAAATGGTTTTACATAGCACGAATTCTAGATCTATTATGAATTATGCGTGTATGTAACAGCTCATATTTTACTTAAAATATTTGAAAGTACGTTAAAATGTTAACTAGCAGTTTAAGAAACCTGCAACTTCTTTTCTAGGTAATAGAATTACCTCTTACAAACCCTGAATTATTCCAGCGTGTGGGAATAATACCTCCAAAAGGCTGTTTGTTATATGGACCACCAGGTTGGTATTAAGCTACGTCTGTCTCAGTATGAGTCAGTGAATAAAACAATAAGATATAAATATTTAATGTCACCATTTCAGCCTTCATTCTGTTCAGAGTAAGGAAGCAACTGGAGATTTGTGTCTATAATTTTCTTAGGCTTGCTTAGTCTTACGTTTCATAAGTATAAATCTTAAGATGTTATGTGGTTCTAGCCTGTTGTCCCATGTGGTTCACAGACCCATGGGTATCCTAGAGATACTTTCAGGGCATCTTCAAGGTCAGAACTTACTCTTGTAATACTAAGATGTCAACACAGTGAAAAAGGCAGTCACATCTGTGTTGATGGTGCAAGCCTGCTTATAATGTAGCATGAATCAGTTAAGTTAGTGGCACAAAATGTTACAATAGTCATTGTCTTTGTGGCCCCTCAACATGTGCAATATGAAAAGAGGCCAGTTTCACTTTAAAATGTCCTTGATAAACTGGTAAAAATATGAACTTTTGATCCTTGAATAATGTCTTGTATTTTGTGAGGAAATGGAAAATACTTTAAAGTATTTCTGTTGCATTCTTAATAGGGTAGATATCTCCAAGAAAACCATTTGTGCTGTTACTCAGTTGCCTGCTGAATTCGCTGCTTTTCACAGAGTGCCATTTTACTTGAAAGAAAAATTTACAATTGCTTATCAGACTGGTTATTGGTAACCTTGCACATATTTTTTTTAAAAATGAAGTTAGTCAATCATATTAAACAACTGACCCCATCTATAACTGTTGATAAAATTGGAACTTTGCACATGAAAATTTGTTTTTGAAAACTTTATATCTGGTACTGTGAGCTTGACAACTTTTCCAGTGAGTTCATACAGGACAGGATGAGATTGGTGATGGTATTAGCAAATGTGATTTTTAAAATATTGTATAATGGAAAATGCCAGTATTGGGAAGATTTTAATAATCCACTGAATCAGTAGTTTTCAAATAGCCAATACTTAATATTATAGGAAAGATCCCCTCAGTGTGCAGTATAGACCAGTGGATTTTAATATGCAAGTTTCCATCATAGTCTGTTACTATGTAGCGTTTGGTATATTTCTAGAGTTATGTAATTGGTTGGCTTAAAATAAAATTAGAAAGGATATTTTGAATAAAATGGAAATTCTGTTCAGGACTTAGCCTCCTATTGCAAAATTTACTATTCAAAGGATTACATTCTTAAAAGCTTTTGAAAATTTATCTTATTTTCCCTCAAATTTATATTACTTTTAAAAAATTACTTCTTTTTTCATTCCCAGGTACAGGAAAAACACTCTTGGCACGAGCTGTGGCTAGCCAGCTGGATTGCAATTTCTTAAAGGTAAAGGGAAGATTCTTTGTGTAGTTGTTGAAATTAAATTTGAATTGTCTTACATTTACCTTAATGTGTTTCCTTTAATCAGGTTGTATCTAGTTCTATAGTAGACAAGTACATTGGTGAAAGTGCTCGTTTGATCAGAGAAATGTTTAACTATGCCAGGGACCACCAGCCATGCATCATTTTTATGGATGAAATAGATGCTATTGGTAAGAATAACAGTTTTTAAAATTTATTTTAAACTTTTCTTGAAAGTTAGGAAAACTTTTTTAATCTAAAAGAAACTTTTCCATCTCTTTTCACCTCTAATTGCAACTTCTGTGAATTAGCAAGACAAATTATTTTTTAATTCTTAAAGTTTAACCAATCTTAATAAATAAACTTTAACATTGAGAAAATGAGAAACATACCAAAATCAATTCTAATTTTATCAGTATAATTTTTGTTAATTAATTTTCATCTTAATACTTTAAACCCTAGAACTATCATTTACATATTGTTTTCTTAAATGATGCTTAAAGAGGAAGAGTAACACATAAGTTTCCATATCATTATTTTAGGTGGTCGTCGGTTTTCTGAGGGTACTTCAGCCGATAGAGAGATTCAGAGAACTTTAATGGAGGTAATATTTGGTGAAAGTGGTTTAGAAGAAAATCAGTATTTATAAAATGAATAAGTATACATTGGGTGTTTGAAAGTCAAAATATGTACAATGGTTTAAATGAAGAATGCACTTACATATGAAATTCGAAAATATTGCCAGGAATGAGCACTTTTCTCTGGCACAGTCTCTAGTAAGAAAATGAGTCCTAGAAAACAATAGGGATATCCAAAAATTTTCGTTTGATTTACTGCTGACTGTTTTGTTTTTTGAACAGACTGTCCATTTAAATATTTAAATTGAGATGTGTATAAGAGACAGTTCTTAGGCTTGCTTAGTCTTACGTTTCATAAGTATAAATCTTAAGATGTTATGTGGTTCTAGCCTGTTGTCCCATGTGGTTCACAGACCCATGGGTATCCTAGAGATACTTTCAGGGCATCTTCAAGGTCAGAACTTACTCTTGTAATACTAAGATGTCAACACAGTGAAAAAGGCAGCTCACATCTGTGTTGATGGTGCAAGCCTGCTTATAATGTAGCATGAATCAGTTAAGTTAGTGGCACAAAATGTTACAATAGTCATTGTCTTTGTGGCCCCTCAACATGTGCAATATGAAAAGAGGCCAGTTTCACTTTAAAATGTCCTTGATAAACTGGTAAAAATATGAACTTTTGATCCTTGAATAATGTCTTGTATTTTGTGAGGAAATGGAAAATACTTTAAAGTATTTCTGTTGCATTCTTAATAGGGTAGATATCTCCAAGAAAACCATTTGTGCTGTTACTCAGTTGCCTGCTGAATTCGCTGCTTTTCACAGAGTGCCATTTTACTTGAAAGAAAAATTTACAATTGCTTATCAGACTGGTTATTGGTAACCTTGCACATATTTTTTTAAAAAATGAAGTTAGTCAATCATATTAAACAACTGACCCCATCTATAACTGTTGATAAAATTGGAACTTTGCACATGAAAATTTGTTTTTGAAAACTTTATATCTGGTACTGTGAGCTTGACAACTTTTCCAGTGAGTTCATACAGGACAGGATGAGATTGGTGATGGTATTAGCAAATGTGATTTTTAAAATATTGTATAATGGAAAATGCCAGTATTGGGAAGATTTTAATAATCCACTGAATCAGTAGTTTTCAAATAGCCAATACTTAATATTATAGGA